>UCOH01010336.1:0-31780 GCA_900474275.1 Synergus japonicus
CACGCACACACACACACACACACACACACACACACACACACACACACACACATATATCCGGACATTTTTTCAGGTCATCATATTAGATATATTGCTCTTGAAATATGTTCAAAAAAACATTTTTTAGGAAACTGGATTTTGTCACCATTACAAAGCTTCCTCTATGAGGAAGCAATTAATAACACAATTAATTCAATGTTTCGAAATAATTGATTCGTTCTTTAATTAATCGTGGCCTTCTCTCGTTGTTGATATTTTCATCAGCAGATGAAGATGAAGATAAAATATCATCATAAATTAGATTCATCATATTTCACACTATATACTGTAGCACTTCACTTTTGACACTTTGAGGTTATGTTCAACCCCTTTAATCGCTGGTTATGTCGCTAACCAGCCAAAAATGCCCGGTTAAGTTAACCAGCGTTTAAACTAGTTTAACCATGGTTTAAAAGATGGTGGAACACAACGTACTCATTAAATAAAGTTAATCGATGGTTCAAATTTAACCATAGTTGGTGAAATCGGCCCTAAATATTTTAAAATGTTATGAAATCATTTGAAGTATTTTCGTTTCAAATCTGCTTAGACTTCTGTAGAATTGATACAACTGATATTTACTAATAAGTAGAATGTGTACGCGAGTACGTCCAAGATAAAACGTACTAGATTATCAGTCTGGAGTTAAGTCTGTATAGATCATGGATGTAAGAATATATGGATGGAGCCCAAGCCTGCGTGGCCTCTGACCAAATAAGTAAGGGGAAGAACCTGTGTATAGACGGCCATATTACCGTGGGAAGTTTCTTGGCTTTTGATTGGCTGAGATTTGAGTGCGGGCTTTTAAAATCTACCTATTATAAGCCAAGCAAAAAATCAGCCAATCGAAAGCCAAAAAACTGCCCACGATAATATAGCCGCTCCATGCCCCTTTCGCAACTCAGCTGGCACATCCCCCTTGCCTAAGTTGGGAATTTGTGCTCCATCCATATATTCTTATATCCATGGTATAGATACTCTATAATGCAAAATACATTGACTTTCAATCATTTAAAAAATGTTTAAAATAATGGTTTATTAGCTACAGAATTTCATAGAGGGTTGACAATGTAAATCATAAATTTTTGTATAAGATAATAGAATATTTTATTTGAGTTTAATAAAAGTAATTAGTAATAGAAGTAATACTCTAATTGAGTTCTCTTAATAGTTCTCTATATTTACAGATACCTCGTTTAGACTAACTTTTATAATATATTTCAGTTTTATTCTCTATTTTGTCCTCGCCTAACGTAGTCTAGTTGTTAGGGTACACTTCCAGCTGGACTTTCAAAATATGTAGCTAGAAAATCCCTCATTCTGTGAGCTTCGCGAGTACTGTTGCGTTCTGTTCTTGATGGAAACCTGGGTAATTGATCTTCCCCATTGAATCTCCAATCACCTAAAAATTACATGTTTTGTAATAAATCTTACCTAATCTTGTTAGCCCATTTTGTGTATCTCTATCTACAAAATTAGGAGGACAATATATTCTTTCACCTTCTTGACACTTATTATTCGCTGTCTTGAGAATGTTATGCAAGGAAATAGTAGCAATAACGACATTGTTCATTTTTTCTGGATCCATAGCGACTGGTCTATTAAAATTTCTTCACCTTGATGCAAGAATTCCAAATGTGTTTTCAATTACTCTTCTCCCGCGAGATAGACGGTAATTGAAGATTCTCTTTATTTCGTTCAAATATGAACCAGTGTATGGCTTCATTAGTCTTGTAGACAGTGGAAACGCATCGTCAGCAGAAAGATAACAAGATGTAGCTATATTTGAATGTGGCAGTATCATTAGATTTTCAGGTAAATTCAGTACGCTATTGAAGAGACCAGCAGATAATTCGGAGTCTTCAATTACTCCAGCATCGTTCGAACTTCCTGAATTTGGTGGAGCTCTAATCGTAATGTGCTTACCGTTAACAGCACCTCCACAATTTGGTAAATTCCAGTCTCGTTCAAATCAATTAAAATAGCGTAACCATCTTCATAAGTAGGAGGTTTCAAGTACTTAGGAGCCAACATTTTTATTATTGCAATGCTCGTTTCAGCGATAATATTTCTTACAGTTGACTCTCCAACATGAAATGAAGAAGCCAGCGTAAAAGTGTCACATCCCGAAGCTAAAAATCTAAAACATTAAATAAGGGCATGTGTTACTTACCCTATGAGCAAGTTTTTTAACCGGGGGTTTTTTCTACAAGAACGTTAACACGGACGGATGTTGACTGAAATTTTTTTCAAAAAAACCCGGGTTTAAAAACTTGCTTATATGGTAAGTAATACATGCCCATAAAGAACAATTTTATAACACAGTAAAATTCAATTTTTAAAATACAATTAAATTTTCCAAAATATATAAATAAAAACTGTATTTTGATAATCATTTGTAACATTAATCTAAAAATATTTAAAATAATAACTTGAATTACTTTAATTTATTTTATGAAAAATTATAAAAACAAACTGTGTATATGCCAAATGAAATAATATATATATAATGAAAATATCGAATTTAAAAAAATAAATAAATAATAAACATTTAAATACTTTAAAGTTATTGCTAATCGATGTTCCGGGCATAACGGTTTCCTGTGACTTCTTTTGAGCAGAAGTGGAATTAATTTTTTAAAATAATTTATTGAAAGTTTGTTGATTCATTCGAATATACTTGAAAAAGTAATTGGAATTCTTTTTGATTTCTTGAAAGAGAGTCTCAAATTCGCCTAGGGAATCTCGTTGCTGATTTATCGGTCGCACAAACCACCTTTTTTGACTTTTCTCCTTTTCTTCATAAGTTGAAAAATTATAGTAATATGTAATATTACTAAATCATATATTAAATAATCATCTATTTATCTATCTCTGTAATGATTACGTATTTGGAAAATCCTGTATTGAAAAAAATAAATTCTATATATGTAATAATTTAAATTTGAACAGCACTACACAGACAAAAGGTTAGGAGAACAGTCGCGCAAAGAGGAGAGTAGCAGCGCCACTACCGGTGGTGGTGCTCTGTGGTGCAGCGGCTAGTCCGTTTGTGGGTGAACGGTTCTCCCACAAAAGTGAACTGCTCTCCCGTTGGATGAGTAGCAGCCCGTAGTATGCGTCGGTTAGCCTAAACACCAATTGGGGTACCAGTTACCCTAACCTTTTTTCCGTGTATAAATGAAAATTTAACAAAAAATATATTCTTAAATTAAATTTATAATTAAACCGACCCATGATAACCTTAAAAAAATCGCCGACAGCCGCCCGCAAAAAACAGCTCCGATCACCATCAAAAGTCAAAACCCAAAACGATTTTGTAGAAGAACTTATAGGTTATGTACTCCTGTAACATACTTCAGGGTTGAGTTCTTATTGTGTGTTACAAAATTTTAGTTCGAGTCCGCATTCGAGTTAGGACTATTCCACTAGATAAAGATGACGCTACGATGGAAAGGACAGAACGATCTTTAGGTCAAGGAAATGGGACAAGTACATAATTGTGCTCAGGCCTTTATGTTTGACAGTCGTCTGCTAGTCTATATCGACAACGCGCATGACCAAAATGTAGAAAACGTTGATTATATTATGTAAACCAATCACAATTCTTGGAGGTCTTGTTGTTCCACCTCTGCCGGCCAAATGCATAGGGGATAACACTGCTTACTATTCCTTCGTGGGTTTTACATTTAGATTCCACATGTGATTTTTTTCGCCGTACTTCATTTACCGGTTTGTAAATGGTAACTTTTAACTCGCAAAATAGGTGGCGTAAAGTGCCCATAATGCGCATGTGTAGCATAAACTTATTTATTATGGTCTAATTTATGTTATATACGATAAATAGGTTTTAGAAACCTATTTACGTAGTTCTCTGATTTGGTGCGTGAACATCTCACAGCTTAGAAAATAATGATAATATTTTTCTATGAACTTGACTATGTTGCCGGCATTTTCTTCCTGTTTTTGACGGTATTCTAAGAAAATATTCTTGAAGGAACTGCAACGTTGCAGTAACTATGTCAGGAAACATTCTATTGAAAACGTAAAAAGAAACAAAAAAGATTTTCATGACTTCCAGCAAGTCGTCTATACCTCCTAACTCAATCTTGTCAATAATTAAGTGATATTGGAAAGAATCTCTATCTCCAGTAAAAAAGAGAATAATTTAAATGGTATAAAACAATTATAGATTTAAGCGAAAAGCATAAATAAATAAATTTTACCTTTTCTGATGACTCACGGGTACTATGGCAACACCAACTCAGCTATGTCAGCATCATTTCTCTGAAACAAATAAAGATAATTAATTCCTTTTGAAAAATTCTAGAAATTTATGGAACACCACAAGAATGGAAAAGATTATAAAATTTAAATTACCTCACAGAGTACAAACATTGAGTCTAAATCTTCTTTGAGATGTGATGATTCAATCACAAAAGTCTGGATATATATATATATATATATCCCTCGACTCGGATATTTTCTCTTCCTTTGTTGTTTCTGCTCTTCTTGTAAAATGCTCATCTCATTAAGAGTGAAGATCCTCTCATAATTATTAATAAATGCATCTTCTAAGGCAGAGATAGATTGACCTATCAAAACACCGTAGTATCAAAATAAATAATCCTTTTTGAGAAGGATGGACCATTTTTCCGTTACTGTATTTATATTCGGCAAGTTGTGGACTGTATTTAAAAATAACCTGTGGGTAACATATGTCTTCTTGAGTTTAAAAATTATTCCGGTTTTTTCTTCTGAAACGTCATCCTGGTTGTAGAATGGGGCGATCTCCAGTAATTTGGCTTCTACAGCTTGCAATGATTCCAAGATTCATTTTCAGGAAACGCATCCGGCTGCCATAAAGAACATGGTGTTCGAGCTGATTTTAAGAGCTTTTGTGCGCTTACAGGAATTCCGAATTATTTATTTAAGCCCATCTTAAAGCGGTCTAAATACTGATTTCTCTCACGTAATTTTCTTTTAATTGTAGCGTAGCCAGGACCAAACATTTGACCACCCTTAAAAAAATCTCCAAATTGTTTTAGAAATGCTATATATTACTATTTGTTCAGCAACAGTTTGAAAAATATTATTTGGTATAACAACCGAAACCCTTCATTCAGCAACTCTCAGTATGGATCATCCTTTAAAGGCCACCTAATAGCAAATGTAGACCAATCAGAAATTGCAAGTTTTTGTAATGACTGTTTCCATTTCTAGCTCGTGTGAAACATGTTCGAGATCGATATTATTAGCACGTGTTTAGAATTCTAAGAAAGTTTGATTTCTGTTTACAACTTCTGAAAGTTTAAGTTTCTTAATTGCATGAAGGAATAGTAAGAAGTGTTATCCCCTATGCATTTGGCCGGCAGAGGTGGGACAAGAAGACCTCCAAGAATTATGACTGGTTTACATGATATAATCAACGTTTTCTACATTTTGGTCATGCGCGTTGTCGATATAGACTAGCAGACGACTGCGAACATAGCTAAAATAATATCAAAACATAACCTAAAATAATATCAAATACATATATGTCAAACATAACCTCAAAATTTATAGCATAGAGGGGGAATATCACGTGACAAGAAAACATCAATGTGCGCGCATGACAAAAATGTAGAAAACGTTCATTATCTTCTATAAACCCGTCATAATTCTTGGATGTGGATTTGTCCTACCCTCACTCTCTGAGATACTACTCCTTACTATTCCTACATGCTTAATTGGTACGGCTGCTCGCACGACTTGAGAATTATCCATGTTGTCTACTGTGGATGAGTTCCATGACTGAAATTCTTCTAGTATCATTAAAATCTCTTTTGGCCTATTTGTGTGAGCTGCGAGAAATTGTAGCACATCATCATCCACCATGGTTCCGTCTTTTTCAAAAATTAATCTGACTCCTTCCAATTGCATTTTTGCATTCGTTTTCGCAATCAGCTTGGAAACCACAGGTTCGGATATTACGGTGCATTTTTGCAGCCTCCTACTGCAATAAACTTCCTACTGTGAATAAACATGCCATCTGAAAATAGAAATTTCATGATTAAGATATTCCACATTGAGAGTATTAAATGGTCAATTGTGTTAAGCTAATGATATTACAGCTAAACAAGATTAACATACTAAACAATTTTTTACTCTGTGCATACGTAATTTCAAAATTTTTTTGTGTACAGAATGATTGTACATTCATGAATTTGTCGCCATCAAAAATATATATGGTATGAGTAGACCATACTGCACATCTAATACTTACTAATTTTGTATTTGTACATCCACAGTTATTAGTTTATTTTTACATTCTCATCAGAGAGAATGTATTAGATTTGTGTAAAATTTGACCCCCCCCAGTTTTCATCAAATGTCCACGTTTTGGGATCCCCTGAACCCGAAAAACATGTTTTTACGAATGTGTCTGTCTATCTGTAGATTTTAGTTTGTTAGCACGATAACTTTCGAAAGAATTGACCGATTGGATTGTCCTTTGGTATACCATTTTAGTGTCCTAAAATAAACGTCAAGTTCGTTGGTCAGCCATTTTGGATAAAAATTCAAAAAGTTGGAGTATTTAAAAAATTTTTGAAACCAATTTTTTTTTTTAATTTACAAATTCTATGCACGGATGTTCATAGTACTCAAAAAGTCGTACAATTTTTGCTAATCAATTTTTTGAATAAAAAAAAATTTAAAGACTTAAAACATTTTGAAAATCCAAAAAAATAAAAGATAACTTAAATTAAAAGCTAAGCAACGCACGATATGAAAAAAAGTCTAAAGATGAAAAATGTTTCTTTTTGAACATCCTCTAGGATAGGAATAACAACTTTTTGAATTTCTTTAAAAAATCGAAAATTCAAATTTTTAGCTAAATAACGCGAGATACAGAGAAAATGATAAGAAACATAATTATTAATATTAATTTAATATATTAAAAAGATCTACAAGTTCTCCTTTGGCCATTTTTCAATAGGATGAGTAGTTTTCGTTTTAATCATGAAAAATATTGTTAAACAGAGTCGAACGCGAAGCGCGAGGTTTAAATGAAATATCGAGCGCGAAGCACGAGTGCCCTGATGAGAATGTGTTCCTTACACGGAGAAAAAAAATCCATTAAACTTACCGAAAAGTCTGTAACCGTTACAGATTTCCTATGCTAATATAGTGACAGCATAAAATTTCAGTACTCATTACATAAAATTTATGTAAATAGAATCTGTAACTCTTACAGGATTTAGTTGTAACACTAACATGAAACATCCGTAAGCATTACTGAAAAATATATGTAACGATTACCGACAAAAACCTGTAAGTGTTACAGAATAGTATTTGTAACGATTACAGAAAATTATCTATTACGATTACCGACAAATACCTGTAAGTGTTACAGAAAAGTATCTGTAACGATTACAAAAAATTATCTGTGACGATTACAGAAAAATACCTGCAATCTTTACACTATTGTATGTATAAAATATTAAATACGTATTAATCCATATTCTCTAAATCGAAATTAGTATAAGAAGCTACTAGTGAATTAGTGCGAAGTTGCTAATTAATTGATTTGGTAAGCATTTTTACTAATGCTTAGTAGGAAAATATTAATTCATAAAGGATAAAATCTTTACTATAATGCAATTGGTAGAAGAAATTCCTTACCATTTAAATCGTAGTAAAAATTTTACTGTGAATTCCTAGTTTTCTACTAAAAATGAGTTGAAATGTTTACTAAATGTATTTAAAAACCTCGCACTATTTCATTTGCAACTTCTTATATTTATTTCGATTTAGAGAGTAGGATCTTCTGCAAAATTTTTGATAAAATTTTCAAATGTATAAATAAGTAAACTTTTCTTATATAAATAATTATAACTATAAATTTATGAAATTCACTATAAACAAAACTTGTTAATTTCATTTTTCGTTTATGGTATATATTTTCTTATATAATAACTTACACTAATGGGTAACTTAAATATTATAAAATAATTCAATAAATGATTTACGTGCAATGCACGTTTCTTTTATATATATATTTGTAGAACATTGAAGAATCACATATTTATATCACATTTTAACAATTATATGTCTCTTAAGATTATAATTGATCCATCTACACGAAAATGATTCAAAAAATAAAATATTTTATTTACAATAATGAGAGCATATTCTACTTTTAAACTGATGTTTATATCAATAGAATATGCTACAAATCAAATTTTCTCTAATAAACGCGGCACTTGCAAGCACGTGGCTGCTTTTGGAGGTTATTGTTTACAAATACACACTGATATTTAACAGCACTTTAAAAACAAAATTTTCTTATCAATATTAATAGCACATCTAACATTTTTCGATTTAAATTAATTACACAAGTTTTAATATTATTTAAAACAATATAAAATCAGAGAGATAAAACTATACCTTTTCACTTCGTTTAATATGCGACGCGGACGTTCGGCAATTGTTTCGGGACGTGTGCACATGGGGGGAGGGTATAGTATGCACAACTGACAGAGTCTGTAACCCTTACAGGTTTTGTATGTAAGACTTACAAAATATCATTACCATCAAATGCATGTATAATCAACCTATTCAATCTGTAACTATTACAGATATTTCTGGTTATGTTTACAGAGGATGCTTACAAAAATTTTAAGTAAACCTTACATATCGGGAAGTAATATTAACTCAAAAAATCTGTCATTTCTATCTTATTTTCTGTAACAAAAACGTAAATTCTTTAACATAGAATCTCCAGTAAATTTAGAGGATACTTTTTTCTCCGTGTACAATCTGTAAATACTACAGATATTTCTTGTTATGTTTACAGAGGATGCTAACAGAAATTTTAAGTAAACTTGACATATCGGGAAGTAATATTAACTCAAAAAATCTGTCATTTCTATCTAATCTTCTGTAACGAAAATATAAATTCTTTAACATAGAATCTCCAGTAAATTTAGAGGATACTTTTTTCTTAGTGTAAGGTCGATAGAACCTTAAGTATAGTATATTGTGTTACAAGTGCGGAAAGTTGAACATTCCATGAGTGTTACAAACTTCACACAAGTGAATGTTTAACTTATCACACATGTCACACACGATCTTGTTTGTAAAAAATGCATGAAAATATATATTATTATGCATATGTTGCAAAAAATTAGTTTTCGTTTGCATTCCATTCCATTTTGTAGTAATTTAAACAAAAATAGGTGCAAGCACGCGAAGCGCGACGTGTGCATGAGAATGTGCCCGCGTAAACGGGCAGATTTTTTTGATTGCTTTTTGTAGTGATAAGTATAGGAATGTAAGTCATAATAACAAAAAAGCTTAGCAGAATAAAAAAATCCTTTAGATGATAATGAGCTATGAATTATAGTAGTACGCATGCCCTTTATTCCAATGTTCAAATGTAATTGAGAGGTGCATACTTGCACTCAAAAACTTCTATACTTCCAATATTTTTTTTCAAAAAGGGATGAGGACTGAGCAAGGCAGAGAATGGAATTACATTCCAGTCAGATTGTATGAATTCATATTCATCAACTTGCAAGTCTTCGTAGAGACCAACATGCTGATTGTATACTACTTCTTGCAGCTTTTCCATAAAGTGAATATTAGTTTTGCACTCATTGATAAAAATGCTGTCTATGGTCAGTGTGAGAAAGTTTCCATATTGGCTTTTATCAACGCAAATACACATGTCTGCCTTATATGTAATCCTTCTGAATGTAACTTGGGTACTCATAGTGTGAGCAGTTCCTGCTCTTACCAGAAAATTCATCGGGTGTGAATTTAAAAAATTTATCAACAGTAGCTTTCGATTCGTATATCGATTCTTCAGACATGCAAATGTACTGCAGTTGTTCGTGCTTGCGTGACAAAAGTCTTGTAAGATTTTTTAAATTCTTGTAGCGCCTCACAATATTCTTAAAGTAGTTATGCTTAATTTCAAGTCTCATAGTCCATATATATTTTAAAGGTCCGAAGTTAAGAATTAGTAATAGGTAATGAGAAACAAAATCATGCTTTGGCCTTAAAGCAAAATCAGGAAAACAAGATATCCTTAAATCTAAGTAACACCGAATTTCTTCTTTTAAAAGAGCAACTTGTTCAATGTATAATGCAGTACCCGTTATTTTGTTTCCGACTTCGATGGGAGGAATCGCTTGTCTATTTTGGCCGCAAAATCTGAAGTTCTTTATACGCTCATTTAAATCCCCAAACGTGAACCAACCTTCCGCAATGAAGTACTTGATGGAAAACATTAGATCATACGGAATGACTCCTTTAAATAGATCATGACCTATATAAGGTGAGAGATTCCAGGTCAGAAATATCAAAGTTGTTAGCCATATGGCGATTTTCTTTAAACTAGGGGAAATAATAGTATTAGATAGGTGAGCCATTATACTAAAATATTTTTGAAAATATTTCAAAATTGTAGGAATTACGTCACTTTCAATTTTTTTGATGAATTTTTTTGAAAACACTACAGCTTATATATTTTCTAATTGATTTTAACAAAATTTATAGGTCTTTTGTAGAATTTAGTGCACTTTTTTCTGTAAAAATTTAAAAAAGAAAAATTCAAAATTTCATGTAAAAAAATGCAAAACAATATTTGATTTTGATTTTTCATTTCGAGCTCGTATTTTTTTTGTACCTTTTCTCATACAAATTATTCCTTATGATTTTATCTTTCACTTAAAAAAAAACACTGTAGCCTCTTCTGGTTGCCGAGTTATGCGCTTTTCAGCTGAAGCGTGCATGTCTGCTATCCCGTGCAACGGTCGATTCAAGATGCTTAAAGCGAATGTAGTCATAGATGTTTATGTTATTGTCGTTTTTTTTTTGCTTAGTTTCTTCAGTTTATCGCGATAGAGCCTACCACGTCATTAAATATTTTTTTAATATGAAATCGTATGAAATTTATATTTATACCATGACTCTGCCAGTTATTCGCTGTTATAATCCTTTTAACAAAAAGGGTCATTGGATAAAATGTGGTGAAGCAAAACTTCGCCGAATTACAAAATATATTTGCACTAAGAACAAATTAGCAAATGTATTTTCCTACACTTTCTGCACAGAATTTGTTCTTAGTACAAATAAATTTTGTAACTCGGCGAAGTTTTTCTTTATCACATTTTATCCAATGAGCCTTTCTGTTAAAAGGATTATAACAGCGAATGACTGGCAGAGTTATGGTATAAATATAAGTTACAAAATTTATTTATATTAAGAACAAATTATGTGCAGAAAGTGTAGGGAAATACATTTGCTAATTTGTTCTTAGTGTAAATATATAACTAAGCAAAAAAACGACAATAACATAAACATCTATGACTAAATTCGCTTTAAGCATCTTGAATCGACCGTTGCACGGGATAGTGGACATGCACGTTTCAGCTTAAAAGTGCATAACTCGGCAACCAGAAAAGGCTACAAAGTGTTTTTTTTTTAAATGAAAGATAAAATCATAAGGAATAATTTGTAGGAGAGAAGGTACAAAAAAATACGAGCTTGAAATGAAAAATCAAAATCAAATGTTGTTTTGCATTTTCTTACATGAAATTTTGAATTTTTCCTATCTAAATTTTTACAGAAAAATGTGCACTAAATTCTACAAAAGACCTATAAATTTTGTTAAAATCAATTAGAAAATGTATGAGCTGTAGTGTTTTAAAAAAAAATCATCAAAAAATTCAAAGTGACGTAATTCCTATAATTTTGAAATATTTTCAAAAATATTTTAGTACAATGGCTCACCTACCTAACACTATTATTACCCCTAGTTTAAAGAAAATCGCCATATGGCTAACAACTTTGATATTTCTGACCAACAGTCTCTCAGGTGGTAATGCTGGATTAAAGACATGGTAGTGGTCTAAATTATTTAAGGTAGAATTTTATTTAACACTGTTCACCATTTACTGTAATTCGAAAGCATTGTTACAAGACTCCGTATAATTGTCTTTGTTGCGCAAGGCTTGCATATTATAATTTCCAGCTTTTAATTGATCTCTGGCGATTAGGCAAAATCTAAGAAAATAAAAAAATTTTCCGTGAAACCTTCAATTCGGTGACTGTCTAAACTGTTTCCCAACATTACAGCAAATGTACTGAAATAATTAATGGTTTGTCCCTCAGCAGAAATCGATATTCCTTTCAATTCTAATATTTTCATACCTTTTAGCATCTCTTTCAAAATCAATTTCCAACCAGTTTTTGATCTTAAATGAGTTGGTAGATTTCCGAAAGCCATATAAAAACCTATAAGCTTAAATATTATTTTCAATGATCCTATTGGATTTACTAAAATTGTATGTTTATTTTAAATTGATAATTATTATTTAAAAAAGGTAGAAGATTTGATTTGATTCATAAAAAAAATAATTATATTCAGGAATAAGAGTATAAATTGTTGTGGTCGGCAGGTTTCGTGGGCGAGATAAACAAACAATATTTAAATACACGAAAATCGATAAATATAATGTCAAAAATGCTTTACCGTCGCCGAAGCCCAGGTAGAAATTTAAAATTGGTTCTTAATAGGTCCTGTCTAGATTGTCTATTTTCTGTCGAGGTCTTAAAGTGGCAACCTATCGAGGGCGCAAGTGGAAATGTCACGCTCAGTTAGCGCTTTTTTCAGTACTGCGCATGCGCTATTATACTTTTTGCTTGCACAAAATTAATATTATTACTGTATCTGCTGACCTAAAACTTTGACGGAAAATAACGTCCACACCTCTGGAGCTGAATAGTTCAGAACAAGCTCATGTAATACCACTCGGTCTTCTTTGGTTAAAGAAGCGTCGATAAATTTTGACTTCAAGCGTCCTTCTACAAAACTGTGCCAATTTGTAGGAACAATATCCACATTTCTAACTGAAGGTTGTGATCCAGGTTTAATAAATTCCACCAACTGAAAATCGTTGTTTTCCTCATCTGAAGACATTTTTAATGATTCGCACTTTAAAATATATGATAAAAATACACTCGCGTCGCGTCGGTTATATACAGCTATTGACAGCTACAGGCATCTCCGACATCTCCAATCCACCATTTTGTTGATCTTCCTTGGCTTATGGTCACGTGGCCAGTGGGATATTCTACTGCGCTTGCGCCACAAAGCGCACGTTTGTTTAAAATTGTAAAAGAGATGCGTGTGATGCAATATTTAATAATAAATTACATTGAAAAATTTTACGACTCTTCAAATGATAAAAAATCTGAAAAATACTATATGTTTGTATCTTAAACAATAATGAAAATATTAAAGAAGTACTATACGACAATAACCTGTCGAGGGCCAGTCGAGGGAATATCGAGATTTCCTATCTAGATATTCTAGCTGCGACCTCGTAAGAACCAATATTTAGTTTAGGAATAAAGAGGCAATTTCTACCCGGGAGGGTTTATTAATCTTATTATTCCTATCACAATTATCGTCATTACCTTTTTTTAATTCTACTTCAAAGGGTTGTATAAAATTAAAATGTAATATGTGTATAAAGTAGTAATATAATCTAATGTAAATATAGCTTTTAAGTAACATCCTTTATACATCATATTTATAAAGAAGATTAGTTTATCTTTTAAAATTTTCATCTTGTTGAAAAATCTCTAAGCGATAGTTGTCTCATCTCATATAATCTTTTTGAGAACTAACCTGCCACATATCTCCTTAAAAGTAGAATAAATTCTATTATTATGAATAAAATTCTGAGGATTATAGTTTTAATAGAATGAATTAATATACAAAACATAAATCAACTTGAGGGAAAAAATTTACAATTGAGTTTAATTAACGATAAAAATTTTCAGTTATCTGTCACACGTCCTACACTTGTCAATAATTCTAAATGCAGGCTGTATTTATTTTTCAGACTTTTCGCTATACGATTCTTTTCTCAGTGGAGAAAAAGGTCCAGCTAGCCTGCTCTGCAATTTAAATTGAATCGACCTGCATTGAGTGAGCAAGTCATTTATTCATTGTACAGATACATATACAGGTGAGTGACATTCTCGAAGTCATTAATCTTCAATTGTATAGTACATTCTATTTTATGTGCCTTAATTCTTGTTACGTCTATCTTGCTATTAATGATGTCCCGGGTAAAAATTGCTCCACTTGCTTCCATGATGACTACTTATGTCTAGTAGGGTTTATTAAGAAAATCATTTCGATTATCATAGGTCATCTATTCACCTTCTTTCACTTGTTTTATTTGTTCGCCTATTTCACATATTTTGAGAATTTGTCACCTTTTAATTTTTTATCATGGACGATTGATAATTACCATAAAATAAAATTCCTGGCATTATAAAATTGCGAGGCGCATGAATATTTCCCAATTTTCATTTGAAATAATTCCCATTCGACCGAATTTCATATTATCGAATCAATAATTGCTCTAATTTTTATTCACAACACGGAGATAATGTGTTCGGTAATCGTTCAATTAAATATGGTAAAAGTTGGATATAGTGTCTTTTCAGCGATCTGTAATATTTATTTTTAGAACCTCTACGATCTGTTCGTAACGATTACCGAAGTCGACGTGTGTCTACAGAACTTTGGTAATCGTTACCGAACAAATCGTAGAGGTTCTAAAAATAAATATTAGAGATCGCTGAAAAGACACTATGTCCAACTTTTACCAGATTTACTTGAACGATTACCAAATACATTTTCTCCGTGTAGAATTATTATTGTTCGACCTAATCTCCGTTTCTCCGAATTCACATAAACCCTAATTCCTATATACACTAATTTTTATTTAATCTAATTTATAATTGTCCGAATTATTATTATGTATATTTCACCTAATATCCGTTTACACTACTTTACACCTGTCCTAACTTCAATTTTATTATCTATTTGGTATTCATTTTCTTTGTACGAGAATAAATAGCCTGGGTTGATAAAACTATTAGTCGACCCCTGCGGTATCTTAGCTCAAACGCTTGTCAGAGTCGTTGTTTGAGAGTTGATGAGATACACCTGCTTGAATTGACGTGGGGCTTAGAAATCCCTAAGTTCCTAGTGGTAACATGCTCATTTTATAAGACATGTATATTGCGTATGCTCGAAAGCTAAATTTCTATGTTTATTTTAAATTGATAATTATTATTTGAAAAAGGTAGAAGATTTGATTTGATTCATAAAAGCCGTTAAATCGACACTACCATTATATCTTGTCAATTCACACAATCAAAATCAAAATATTACCAAACAAAAGATCATTATAAAGTTACACATAATAAGTCCTCAATTAAGAGGAAATCGACAATAACATGAATAATAATATTGCGAATATATAAAAAATCATCAAGTAAAATCATACAAGAAATAAATAAATAACAGCGGAGAGGTAAATTCGGAAGAGAACGAGAAGGGCGGCTGTACTCACACATACTTGTTGACAAGATATCCGTTAAACGCACTCGAAAACTAGACGACAGACTCGAAGTCAAATTCAAAGATGGTCAATGAAATTAGAGTCGATTATTAAAGCGTAGCTATCATCATGGAACACGTAAAGGCATCTAGATTCCTTGCCTTTTATTCTGCGTTCTCTACGACATTCTCCAAACATCAATTCAACATCATAGCAAATAAAATTCAATAGGCGAAACCAAAATGAAACCCAAAAATAGAATAGAAACCAAAACGCCACGCTGCAAACAGAGAAAAACAGCTTATCAAACCACCGATCAATTTTTCACCAACAATTTAATGACTTCAGAAATTTCGCGATATATCAATACCTTGCTTAGCTGATATGACCACGAGCGTAGCGTCTTGCGGCTTGTTCAATTCTCCATCTAATTGAAAAAAAAACTCTCAAGGTCTGTCCACAATGGAATGAATTTCGGTGAAGTTTCACGGCTGCATTAGTCGTAGAGTCTACGGCCGCTGCGCGCACATCGTATTGCCAACTGTCGTGCATTTTTGGATGTTCACGTTCCGTCGTTCCGGTAAACAGAAGAAAAATTATGGCGGCTATTGTTTTGATTTTGTCAGAAGTGTCTAAAGTAGTGAGGTTATAAATAGTGTCAAAATTTTTATTGAATTTCGTTGACAGATGCATTCGATTTCTTCAGGCTCGATAAGTTAATAGCAAAGGAAAAATTGATCAAAAGTGTATGTTTTCAATGACTGTGAAGTACAAAACATTCATAAATCTAGTTATATTTATACATTGACTGTATTTAAAACGCGATTTTACAAATTTTCATGTTATTAAATACATCGTATTGTCTCATAATCACTCGGCTTTTATTCATTTGAAATTCGGTTCGAAAATTTATTTTTAAGCGGCTTTTATACGAGAGACTTGATTTGTATGTTGTAACAAACTCTAATTGACGATTGAATTTCGTTGTCAGATATTTAAGATGTTTCAGATTTCTTCAGACTCCATAATTTATACGAAAAGGGAGATTGATCAGAAGCAGTTCGTCGGATTGGGAAATTTTAATCGATTCACGGAGTATTTCTTTCGTAGAAATAATCTAAGTAGAAGTGGAAAATTTCATAACCAAATCGAGTATATGTTGTCAATGACTTAGAAGTACCTATTGACTTATTACCAATAGGCATTCACAGAAATTTAGGATCTCACATATCTGAAGTCAGTTCTTTAGATTAAATTAATTAAATTTAAAATTCTTTATAATCATTTGTAAGAGAACATTTTAAACACATTCAATATATAAATATAACTAGATTTATGAGTGTTTTGTACTTCTCAGTCATTGACAACATACATTGGACTTGGTTATGAAATTTTCCACTTCGTCTTAAATTATTTCTACGAAAGAAATACTCCGTGAATTGATTAAAATTTCCCAATCCGACGAACGGCTTCTGTTCAATTTTCCTTTTCTATTAACTTATTATCGAGCCTGAAGAAATCAAATGCATCTGACAACGAAATTCAATCGAAATTTTGACACTATTTATAACCTTACTACTTTAGACACTTCTGACAAAATCAAAACAATAACCGCCATCCTTCTTCTTCTGATTACTGGAACGACGGAACGTGAACATCCAAAAATGCACGACAGTTGGCAATACGATGCGCGCGCAGTGGACGTAGAATCTACGACTAATGCAGCCGTGGAACTTCACCAAAATTCATTCCATTGTGGACAGACCATCAATTCGGTGTACGCTAATTCGTTAGCTAATTTTAATCGCTTCCTCTATTGATCAATTATTGATGTTAGGTAATTGGCCGTTCGGGTATTCTCACGCATACTTTCATACCTTTATAGACCTTACTTAAATACATTCTAATCGCTTCATAGTTTTGATTAACTTTCAAATGAAAGTTAATTCGGGATGAGGATATCAATGAGACAACTAAATGTGTTAAAATGTGTTTATTCAAATCTCTTTAGAAGTATGAGTCTAGGTAAGAAAAGGAAATGTGATGAATTGATTGTCGTGGGAGTCCCTCGAAAGCCTTTTGAGAACCTCATGTTCACCTTAAACCATAATGCTTTGGTTAAGTCAAGAACACTCTAATAAGGATACTTAACTCCGTGGAGGGGGTGATTATACAGCGAAAGATGTAAGGGAGAGCAGAGCACAGAGGACCGGCGGGGCACAGGGGTTCGCTTTAATAAAATTGTATTTTGTGGTGCGATCTCTTCGTAATGGCCGTAATTACATTCTTTAGTGACTATTTCAGTTTATGTCAGGTCGAAACGCATTTTGAATCAACGCTTTTGGAATAAAAAAATATAAAAAACGAAAATTCAAGGAAAGCTTATAAGAAACTTTCATACATATAGCCTTCTCATTTGTTTATAAGCGCTTTCATTGTTGAAATGTTTATTAGATATATGTTAGTGTTCACTTAGCTTACTTTTTGTCGAAGTTTCGTTACCGAAATGTTCGATGTATTAAATGTAGGTTAGCATTGTTTATAAATTGACTGCGGGGGCACAGAGGACCAGGTATAGTGGTGGGACACACAGGACCTATGCAAATTGCGACTATAAATTTTATATCCTCACTATTGATAAAATATTTTTATTTATTTAAATATTTTTTATTTTAGTTGGTGCACATGGTCAATGATTTTTTGTGTATTTTGCAACCAACAAGCGTGATTTTTCCAATCAATAGATTTTGCGCTATGTGTGGGAAAGTGAATTTGAACAGCTGCTCTTGGCCGATGGTTTGCAAAATTGCTCTTTCTAACGTACTTTGAAGTTAAACGAGTGAATCAGATGGAGTAAATACAGTTCGTCCATTTGTTGATCTTCCTTGCAACGAATCCCGAGAAATAACTTTGAAAATATTCGTTCAAAGTGCCAACATTATAATCGTGGTCGTGCCTGACCCTCTGCTTTCGCTCGGATTTTCTCCTCGTTCAATTAGACGATCTTCAAGTTTCTTCTACACGTCAATATTATTGCGTACTTCAAGGTCCTCTACGGTCAACAGAGCTTCAAAAATTTTGGAGTCTTCAACGTTCGATCTCTTACGGGGGTTTAACCAGCGAATAGAAGCTTATTACCCTGTACACTTGGATAAAAAGGAATGGGTCCGGTTTATTCTATGAACCGCAACATGAGCGTATCATTGCGAAAATTCCCTGTAAATAATTGAAAATATCCAATATATATACGAATTTGCATAGCAGACAATAATAAAAATTAATCTATGTATATTGCTGACATGAAAGCATAATTATTTTTTGTAGTAAGATCTTTCCATTCTTCCAAAAAGGTTTGAAATTCCCAAATGATCTGTAAGAATTTTCAAAAGAATTGAAATCGACAAATAATATGAAAATATAAAGTTACCCTGTAACTCTCACTTTTTTTACTCTTTCCCATCGGCAGATAGAACACCGAAACAATACAACTCTATGAGCTGTATTGTCGGATCATTAACTTCAAGCTAAATAATTGCACATTACCATGAATTGTCTGTATTGTCCTTTGAAGTCCTTCGCACAATCGAAATGCCCATTTGAGTTATAATGGGAATCTTTCTTTCATTTTACTTATTTTTCGTGTTTTTGTGCGTATCAGTCCACTTTTTTTCGTGTATATGTCCTTCGAACCTGCTCTAGACAATTGGTAGCCCATGACTAGAGCTTTAATGAGCTTTTTAAAAGACATCATCGGGAGTCTGAAATCTTACAGAGATTATAAATTTATTGTTTAAAAAAATGTTTAAGTGGATAATTGTAAATTAATTACCACGAGTGTTTCGATGGACATAAGAAAGCTGCGTAGATGTTTCATTAGGGGAGGAAAGTCTGAGCAAAATCAGAGACGACACGCTTGCTCGCTATTTTCATTGAAATCGCAAGGGTGGAGGCGATTTTTATCTATTGGGCCCACACTTAACATTGTTTACATGTTCCTGTTCCACGTTGCTCCATCCGTCGTTACAAGATGAACGTAAAGCCGATGATTTTCCAGTAGAAAATCATACAACCAGTAGCTTCATTTATAAGTTTTGCCAAAACTTCTCCACTTGCCGCTCCTTTACTAAATTACTAAGGAAAGCGGCGACATTTTGCCTGTAATCGCCTCGAAACAGTTGGAAAATCATAAAAAGAGCGTGATTGGCTCGGCTTTTGTTCTGATGTTCTGGTGTATACGTGCCAAAATCAGTAAACCCAAACACAGATAAATTATCTGATTAGGCGCTTAGTCATAATCTTATAACAATAAGTTAACCCTACTGATCTCGTAGGACTGCGTGGATACTGTTTGTTTTAGATAGTCTAGTTCGCTATCTTGAGTTGAGATCGTTCAGACCGATCGTGAATTACATATGTGTGTGAGGTCAATACACTGATTACACGCTTAGTCATAATCTCATTACAGTATAGGTACAAATGAGGGTTGGAAACTGGTTTTGACGGTTCGACGATTTAGAGGCGAGAAGATATTGGCACTTACTCGCACTTACCATCGGGATGGAATGACCGTCTGTGGAAAATTCGACGGTTTTTATAAGTATTGGTAGATATTATCCTGGCCGTGATTTTTCGCGGAAGAGTTCAGAGACTTTAGTCTAAAGACACCTTTGAGAGGGTGGATTAATATTTTTATGTATCTACTAACGCATTGGATCAATAGTTAGACGATGGTCGAATTCTTAATCCTTGTGAATGAATGTAATTTCAAACTATTTTATTGATTAGTGATTTTATTTATTAATTTATGACATTAGGTGATATGATGTCACAATATCTTAAAATTCCTTTAACATCTATTAATATTATTAAAAATTCAATATTTTAAATTAGATATTTGCAAAATTCTGTACCAATCAGATTTCTGACAGCCATACTTTTTTCGATATTTTCAAGATATTTGACAACAATGTGTTCGATATATGGTAACATCACTTTTTTCTTATAGGAATAGATCCTGTGATGACTGCTAATATTAATTAATGTTAATTTATGAAAAGTAATTATATCATTAATTTATAATCTAAAATGGAAGTATACATATTATATGTATATTTAAAATGCTGGAATATAAATATGAAAAGAAATAGAGAAAATGCATTGTATGAAAGCGATCCTAGTTTCTGGTATATAAGTTGTAGGCGGCGTCAAGGGCAAACCCACGAAAAGCTTGCAAGTACTAGAGCAACTAGTAGGGTGAACGTATACATGATTAAATTGTTCTTTGTTTTTATGCTACCCTAATACAACGGCACCGTCGGAAAGCTCTCTGCGTATCATTGTGGAGCGGGCTGAAAATTGTTCCTCTTCTATCCATACATCTATATTCAAAATAAATCTATTTTTCCAATGAAAATTTATACAATTCTAATTTAAGCAAATATGAATTTTGCCAAAAACTAGAAAAATTGTTTAATTTACTCTAAACAATTTTTTGATAGGCACAAAAAATTGTTTTGTTGTTTCAAAAACACTATTTTTTCAATGCAATTATGAACTTTTCAGAAGTTTTTTAAATGAAAATCAAGAGTGAAAAATATCAATTATAAAATATAAAATAAAAGACTAGTGGAAAATTGGAAATATAATTTATATATTAAAAATTCTTGTAATCCGACATTTGAATATTGAAAACCAGCATTTTAAAGAGAAATAAGCAAATGAAAAGTATATAGATTTTCATTCTCAAAAAATATCTTCCCCAAACTCATTTGGAAATTTGTGAACTTGAGTATCAACTCGTGATGTTAGGTTCATGTGCGCTTACACGATACGTGTTTTATGTTTTGAATAGCTAACTGCGCAGCTGCTATTTTCATCCCCCACGCGTTATACAAGAGGGGGAGTAAGAAAATCTATAATTGGCGGCGTCGGGATGCTTGCCACCAACTATTTCCAATGTTCTCCTGATAGAAGGCTTCGTTATAACGACGCTTGACGTCGGTCCCGTCAAGACGCCGACGACGCGCAGTCGTATCCTATATTCATTTATTGTTCTCCTGGCTCTGGAGGACGTAGAAGCGCGGCCTCTGCTCGTCGACATTGCCACCTCGAGGTTGACGTCGCGACGCTGATTTACCTGCTGGATCGCATGTAACCCTATAACAGTGGTACGTCAGACGACGTCTTCCAATTGACGGGCAGTTCCGTCAGATGTCATGGAACGACCATGCATGCCACTGTTTTCACCCTCATGGTGTCCGGGTTCGGCTATGAGACGCTAGGGCGCCGCGATTCGCTCAGAGGCGCTCTCCAGTCATAGTGGCTTATCAACTTATCGATGCTAATTTCCATACATGATTCTTCTTTCTTTTGTTTTCTATCTTTCTTCATATATAAATTATGAGGAATACAGTCATCACAGGTTGTCACCTATTCACCTGTAATTTTTAAATTGTTCACGTTTTTTACCTATTTTGAGAATTATTCACCTTTTCACCTTTTCTCAACTCCCACAGTTAAATCTTATGAAAGATTATTAACAATTGGAATTAAATGAAAATTCCCCGTGCAGAAATTTCCGCATTTAGTCATATTTAAAATACGGTTCTCACGAGGGAGTCCCTGGTCGAGATTTATATTTTCAATAAAAATATTTAAATATAATGTAGACATTTATTCTCTAAAATTATATTAAAAATTCCCTAAAAATAGGGAACTCCCAACATTTTCTACACCTAACAACATAACGAAAATCTTTATCTCTAACTCGTCGAACGTAACTAAACCTCAAGGCACTTGGAATATTTTGCCAAAATCCTAGGAAAGTATCACATAAGCCAAGGCGGGCGGTCTCGCATGCGTGGTCGCGTATCCAAATGGTCTATCTAAAAATTTTTTGTTAGCTCAAAAAAACTTTGTTTAGGCCAACAAAAAAAAAACTCAACAAACGAAGTAGAATTAAGTCAGCCAAAAATATCGCTAATAAAAAAGATTCATGTCAATGTAATCACATTTTTATTGCAAATATTTTTCCCATTCATGTTTTTCCATGCAAAAATTATTTTAAAAGTTATGACCAGATAAAGGTAAAAAAAGTATGGCTATCGGCTTGATTTTCACATCACAAAACTTTTAACTACCTTCATCTTTTTAAAAAACTAGCAATCATGATACGCGCGCTCTGCGTGTGATTAATTGCACGTTATTGCTCACCTTTTGCTAGTAGAAAAAAAAATTTAGAATTTTTAATTCTTGAAATATAAAGTTTTGTAATTCTTTATCTAATTTAAGGAATCTCAATAAGTCTCATAAAATTTCTTAACATGCCTTTATTATCCTTCAAAATTTCGTGAAACTCCTTTAATTTTCGTAAATTCACTTGATATTCCTTAAAATTATACTCAAACAGCCATGAAATTTGATTAAATCTATTAAAATTTCTCAAAATCCACTGAAGTTTTGTAAAATACCTTGAATTCCTTAAAAGTCCTTAAAATTACTAAATATCCCAGAAAATATCGTAAATTCCCTTAAAATAATTAAAAATCACATGAAATTTCATGAAATCTCTTAAAATTTCTGACAATTCAATGGAATCACGTAAAACTCCCTGAATCCCTTTGGATTTATTATCAACAAAGTCCAAAAAACATTATGAAGGAGTGTACACAATTTTTGTAAACTCGAAAAAAGCTATGAAATGTAATTCTTTTTCAGAGGAAATGCTGCTAGTCTATTTTCATGAGCTATTTTTGAAGTTAGAATTTTTATTTATAGTAAAGAAAATATTTGTGTGTATTTCATCACAGATAAAATACATTTAAACCTTCACAGAAAGAACAACTATTGTTGGTGCAGCCATTCGAATGTTATTGCAAGTGATATTGCTGACATATCCACATTTTTAGGTGGACCAACTAAAAAACAATGGCTTAGCTAACCAATTGAATAGTTGTGCTAACTAAACCAGACTGGATGGAAGCGATATGGTTGGGTCAGCCATAGCTAAGGTTGTCCCAAACAAAAGATATTGCTCCGTTTCTGCTATGGTCCAGCCAACCATATAGTATAATTAGATCAACCGCGGCAAAGGTTGGAATTTGAATTTCCTTGATTCGGGTTTTTCCCGCAGGTGTTCATTTGGTATCGTGCTATTGTTTTAAAGTGAGTAAAAACACGTCAAGTTTCCACTTTTCAAGTTTCATTTTCTAACTTTTTTCTAACTTTTTTTTATAAACAATTGCATTTTTTCATATGTTCCACACGCCGAAATTAATTTTTTTATTTACAAATAATATGCGTAAAAACATTTTATGTTAACAATTTGATTTGATTTTAAAAATTTATTTTAACAATTGTATTTTAAGAATTTAATATTTGTGTATGCTCGGATTGATTATACCCTGGAAAAAATGTGGGACCGTAGCTGGACTTGTGTCCCGTAAGTTCGTGCATTCGATTCTCCCAGTCTTGCGTGCGAAATTTTATTTGTTAAATTAAATAAGCGTTTAAATCTATAAATAACGATCAGTTATCACAATATCCATAATATAACAGCGAATAAACCATGTTCTTAATTAATATTTTTTTAAGATATTTTTTTCAATTTTTATTTAACTCATCTTTTACTTTAATACTTTTATAGTCCCAATAATTTTATTGTGTTTACACGGAAAAAATTTGTTCCGGAAGAATTACCGAATTAGATCAGGGACTGAGGATATGAGAATAATTCAGTAAAAGTTACGGATCTACTTATTTTAAATGTCATAACTTTTTTTAAAGAGAATTAAAGATAAATTTCAGGAGAATTAAAAATAATTCGGGAAGAATTCTTGGATAGTGCAGGAACTTTCTGAAGTGAGTTCGGTGAGAATCCAGTAGGGCGACTATAGAAATTACGGAGAAGTTCGGGAAAATTTCAAGGACGCCGCGCTATTTCAAACAGTAAAAAAAAATATTCCTATTTTTCTCTGCTTCGCGGGCAGAGATGATTTATAACATTAACATTATTAATCTGCATTGCATATTATATATCTACATACAAATGTTTATATTTATACTTAATTTACTTTACACATATAATCGCACTTACTTAAAAAATGTTAAATGCCTCAGGTTTCGTACTCTCCTAAAACGCATATTCTTACCTAACCCTAATGACTAAGCCTCGCGGCTATATCACACTGGGGATACAAAAACAAAATCTTTGCTAAGCTTGACCGGGTCGGTTCAGGATGACACGTGCACAGATGGAAGACTGCGCATGCTGATTTACGGCAGAGTTTGGGAATTTTTCCAGTCCAAGATTCAGACTTCTCTTGGGACAGGAATAATAAAAACTTTTAGATACATGGAAATTCTCCTGAAGAATCTTGCGAAGATTATTGAACTATTTTATATTTTCTTCGAAACTTATTCGTTATATTTCATTTTGACCTTTATAAAACACACTTTCAGTATTTACTGTGAGTTCGGTAATTTTTTTAGCACGGTTCGAGCTATTTTCCTGAAAAATTCTTTGATATCTACCGAATTTTTCTTATATCCTCAGTCTCTAAACTAATTCAGTAATTCTTCTGGAACAAATTTTTTCCGTATATAAGGAGCGTTATTAGTTTTTATTAAATCCTCATAAAGTCTTCAAAATTAGAGAACTTAGGAGAATCAAAAAAAATTTCGATTTCGACTTATCCATACTTTTTGTCAGCATTGTAAAATACATTGGATGAGCCATTCATTTGCTAGGGTTGTGCCAACCATAGTGTTCTCTCCGTGTTCAGACACTGAAACATTGAACTACCTCATCTTTAATTTTAATCACTTGATTTTTTAATGTTAACCTCGTTTTTGTCGCACACGTTGAAATTTTGTGAACCGCTTTAGTTGAAACATCATTGGCAAAATCTTTTCCATCCTTAGCTGACTTTTTATAATTATTTACTAATATTTTAACTCCAGGAATGTTGGGCGTCATGCACTCTCTTTCTGTTGAAGGATCATGACCAAAAAACTCACAGTTTCCAATGATAGAATCCACTTTTTTATTCAGTTCATTACCCATCTAAGAACAATCATAGAATTAGTTGATCTAATAATTATTGCAAAAATTAATTAAATCATTAATTATCATAAACTCTCAATACAGGTTTAAAAAAAAAATAATTTTAGAGATTTTAAAGGTTCGTTGGCATGAAATTTCCAAATATTTTAAAGAATTTTAAGACAATATATTTAAGAAGATTTTTTATTCATGGAATTTTATGAAATTTTAAAGAAATTGAAGGAATTTTTGTGTTTTTAAATGAACAAGATAATTAACTATTTTTTTAAGTGTCTTTTCTCAAAGAAAAAATCTTTTAATATCATCATTCATATTTTTAAACAAAATGTATTAATATAAAATTTTAGTCTTTTTTACGTCGCAAGATTTTGGATCCGCTTTGAATTTTGGATATTTGAAAACATATAAAAACGAAAATTTTTGAAATGACAAATAACCATAATTTCCTTAATATTGAATTAAATATATTAATCTTATATGTCAATCGATTCGTGTCGACATAAGGATTATTCCTTTCCTTTACACAAGCTTTTAATTATGATTATTCGAAAACTTATACGTAGAAAAATCAATTTTACAAAAATTATAAATGTACGCATCAAAATTTTTTAATTCAATATTTTTTTAAATCCTTGAGCACGTTCTGGAGATATTGGTTGTTTAAATAAAACCTGAAAATGTTATCACATTATAGGACAATTCATTAGAACGTTTTATTAAACATTTTTAAACTAAGGAAATTTTAATTAAAGTATTTTTAAAATATTGGAATATGTAACGACTACAAAGCTTCCTCTATCAGGAAGGAAAACAATTCTAATGTTTGATAATTGAGAATAAATTTCATACCTGAATTGTAAAATCGATTAGATTTGGAATTGAAGGGTAATCAAATAAAATTGTTCGCATTTGACACAAATTCACGACATCGGTGGCATTATGAAAAGCAATTTGCAGTTTTTCAGAAGCAGATTTTTGACAAATTTCTACAACTGTGTTTTCTTTTTTGAATTTACGACTTTCACCCTATTTTTAAAATGTAAAATAAAAAATTTAATAATCAATTTAATTGTTAATAAAATAATAAAATTAATTTATTATAATTAATAATCAATTTGTAAAAATGAGATTACCTCGATATTTTGTAAAGTAATTTCTGTTATGTTTTCGAATTCCTGTAACACACGTTTAGTATCTTCAGTCAATTGGACTTTGAATTCATGTTCGATGTCATTTTTATATTTTAAAATATCAGCAATCTGGTTCTTGACTTCAATTTGTAGATTTTTTAATATATTTGAAGTTTCCTCATGTTTCTCCGAAAGTGCAAATGATGCCTGGGATAGAAGCATTTTTCAAAAGTCTAAATTAGAATAATTTATGGACCACGAATTTTTTTTCGAGATTATAATATTTTATATAAGATAAAATATAATTATTCTGATCCCGATAAAACTTACCTGAATGAGACAAAAAGCGGCAAGTGATATGATTTGCTTCATCTTGGAACTTTTAAAAAGTAGCAGCAGAGATGTTATTTCCTAAAACATAAAGTTTCCGCTTATATTCAGCTTGAAATATTTGTAATTATGTGCAAACAAATACCAAAATTATATACCTTGTGTTCCATAAAATTAGACTAAAATTAGGTAAATATAAAGTATTCTGGGATACTGCGTAGAACAAAAATGTACACCACTTTAGAAATAATCATGTTTGGAATGTAAATAAAGATTGTAAACCAATTTTAGATAATTTCTGAATACACAGGCGATTTTTATTTATATCTCAAGGACTAAGAGAGCTAACAGAAAAATAAAAATTATCAAGTAGATGTTGCATTTCATTTTTCTGTTGATATTAATTATGCACCTTGAACTACAATATTAAATATTCTTATAATTTTCTGTATTGCAAATAATCATCATTTTTATTTTTGAATGAAATCCATTTATCTTATAATATGTATGTTAATAGATTCGTCTCGATACACGGTATCTGTCTTTTTTTGTTGCATTTGCTTGTAATTTGGATTATTTGAGAACTTATATAGGTGTTAAGGATTAGATTAAAATATCTACTTTGAAACGAGTTTGCGACCGTCGGCAACGTAAATATACAATTTATCCATGCCGTCGGATAATTAAAGTATTTCATTTTAATACCGCTAATTGCGCTAAGATTGATTGATAGGTGCGATGAGGGGGGGGGGTCTCTCTCCTGGGCTCTAATCTGGAAATTTGCTCTCTCTTGTCTCGACCGTGTTCTTGTAAACGCCTTTTGGCACTTTTGTTTAGTTTTGTCCTGTAGAAGCTTTCTCCGTGAATTTTGTGGGCTCTTATGCCAATTTGTTATCTCATCGTCTTGATTAATTAAAATGCGGAATCGTCGCTGGGCGATTAGCCATTTATTTTATAAAATCGTGGTTCAGTGTAGTGAATTGACTATTGGATTAGAATAAACTTGTGTTCAATTTTTAATGGTGCTTTGATTATTACAAATTCAATATATCTCAGCAGAGGAGCTCATCAGCGCTTGGGGACCTGGGAAAAGATAATTTCCCAAATAGAATTGGTAGTTTTAAAACTATCTGGCGATCCTACCTTATTGGAACTTATCTCCTTAAACAATAGGTATAAAAATTAATTTTTGAAAATTTGGTGGGCGGTATTTATTAAACACCTCCCATTATGCGATTATGCTTTTTGCATGAAGTTTGTATCCTTATTGTTAGTCATCTCAGTAGTTATGGTCGGCTTTCGGTCAGATCAGTCTTGAGCTTGCAATACAGAGTAGGCCCCATCAACTCAATGGTATGGTATAGAAATATGAAGAAGGAAAGTCGATGAAAGCACCAAAATAGTTGGCCGCCCATTAAATAAAAAATAAGTATGTGTATTATACATGTGTGTTATCAGTATGTAAGAAATATAAAAATCTAATTAAGTGATCAAATATTTCATGCATAGAAGTGAAATTGAAGTAAATACTTCTTTTCAATTAAGGGGTTAGATACACTTAGAACGCAAAAAAATGGATTTTTTGAAAAATTTCCTACAAAAAGTTTTTTATTCTAGAATCTTAATATTTTACAACATAAGAGGTTCACATTTTGGCAAGTTGTAAAAAAAATTCAAATAAAAAAAGTAAAAAATGAACGAGATATGGTCAGTCTGCGAAGGGTCCAAAAAAAGGTCGTTTGCGGTGATCACGATTGCTCATCACTGGATCATCCGAAATAAAAAAAAATTGTTGCGATCGTTAGTAAATAAGATTTGGCTCCGGTTGGACAAAGGATTTGAAAAAAAAAATTTTTTGACAAAATGACGCAAGCTCGAAGTAAAAATTTTTTTTTTTTGACCTAAATTTTGGTCATATTTTCGAAAAAAAAAAACTCTTAATAGAATCTCAAAATCCTTCGTCCATCCGGAGGATAATTATAATTTACATAAGTGGTATAAATTTCAAGTCGATCGGTTGATTCGACTTTGAAAACGTAGTTTCGAGAAAACCACATTTAAAATTTTGAACACCATACTATTATTATGGAAATAAAAAAATTATTTTTAAACTTACACAGAATCATCGATTCCGGGTCCATAAAGGGTATCTTCCTTCGCCTTATCAGCTGCAGCAACATTTATTTTTATTTTTTTTTCATTTTTCTTTTAATTTTGTTTAATTTTTCATTTTTTCAGTGGCGACTCCACTCTAAGTCTTATATTTTGAAAAGTACTGCTCGGATTGATTTGAAATTTTCCGAGAATACTTTTGAAATGTTGTACTTTCAGAATATGCAACAAATAAATCGATTTTCTGAAATTTCTAAGTGTATCTATACCCTTAAACTATAATCTGTATCGTATACACGGAAAATTTTTTTCCAGAAAAATTACCGAATTAGTTCAGAGACTGAGGATATGAGAAAAATTCGGTAGATATCAAATAACTTTTCAAGAAAATAACTCGAACCGTTCTAAGAAAATTACCGAACTCACAATAAACACTGAAAGTGTGTTTTATAAAGGTGAAAATGAAATACAACGAATAAGTTTCGAAGAGAATATAAAACAGTTCGATAATCTTCCGGTCAAGCCGATTTTTCGATTTTGTTTTTGTATTCCCAGCGTGATATAGCCGCGAGGCTTAGTCGTTGGGGTTAGGTAAGAATATGCATTTTAGGAGGGTTCGAAACCTCAGGCATTTAAAATTTTTTATGGGAGTGCGATTATATGTGTAAAGTAAATTATGTATAAATATAAACATTTGTGTGTAAATACCATATATTATATACCATTATATGGTATATAATATGCAATGCAGATTAATAATGTTAATGTTATAAATCATCTCTACCCGCGAAGCAAAGAAAAATAGGAATATTTTTTTATACTGTTTGAAATAGTGCGGCGTCCTTGAAATTTTCCCGAACTCCTCCATAATTTCTATAGTCGCCCTACTGGATTCTCACCGAACTCACTTCAGAAAGTTCCTGCACTATCCAAGAATTCTTCCCAAATTATTTTTAATTCTCCTGAAATTTATCTGTAATTCTCTTTAAAAATGTTCTGTGACATTTAAAATAAGTAAATCCATAACTTTTACTGAATTATTCTGATATCCTCAGTATCTGAATTAATTCGGTAATTCTTCCGGAACAAATTTATTCCGTGTACATGATTTCACTTCAGCTCGATAATAAATTGATTATCCCTGTTTTAATAATTACTGCAATAAACGATTGGAAAGCATTAAAATAACTGGCTGTTATTCCTTTAATCAACCATTAAAAATCATTTAAAAAGGTTCATTAATTGAATAATTGTTTATTGAAATTTAATTACATTGTATAAGCTCACCTTCGTTCTGACTTATCACCTGAGAAAAGTTTAGCATACTTTTTATCCGCTTGAATTCTATGTTCCCTAATAGACTCCTCAGACTCTCGATAGACCAAAGACTGTGTATATTGCATCACCTTCAAAGAAATAAAATATAAATACATTTCTCTATTTAGCCACAATTTTAACCCAGCTGGAATGAAGTGATTATTATTATATAATTTAATATTTCCTGTTATTTGTGATGAATTTGAAATTCTAAAAGGCAGAGATGGTTGGTAATCAACTTCAGAGTAATAAAATATTAATTTTAATAATATGAATAATAAGACAATTTAAAACTGTCGAAAGTGCAAGAGACACTGATGCGATCTCTATGGCAAGCGGTCAATACAGAGTAGGAAACGTCACGCTTAGGGCAGCCAACGTCAGCCTACAGGTGAGCTTGCAATTACTTTAGTTTATTGTAAATAGTTGAAGTATTCCAATAAGGTGATAGGATACATTTTACAGTGTGTGTGTGTGTGTGTGTTTTACATGCGTAAAATCCATCTCGCATTTCTCCTCGATCGATACGAAAGATATTCATTATTCATTCGATGATATATCCTCGAACCAACGATCATTAACATTTTATTTCTTGTGTAGAATTTGTATGATTTTATAGTATACACGGAGAAAACGCTACATTAACCATTACTCAAGGATACACTACTCAGTCGTGTAGTCACCTTTTGTGTTCGGCCACATGAATGAGTTGTGTATCCTAGAGTAATGGTTGGTGTAGCATTTTCGCCGTGTATATAGTCATCTTGTCAGTGAATGTTTCGATTCATTTCTTTGTGTGCTTTATTTTACTTATGTAGACCGTTTAGCGATATTTAATTATATTTTATTTTTATCCTACTTTTTTGGCCGATTTCTTTTAATATTCTCTTTTTAAATGACGTACCATTTTATCTTTATTATTTGCTAATTTGAATTCTGAGAATTCTCCAAATTTTAACGATCTTCTTATATAATTTCATTGTCGACAAGTATGATTATCTTCTCTATTATTCAATTGATTTATTTATACAGTACAACCTCGCTAAGAGGATACTGATGGGCGGTTAGAGATAATAATTCCGAGAAGTAGGGGGCCCCCACTACTGGGCGTCGAGCTCGGAAATTGCGCGTGTGTGCGAAATGCGTGTTTGAGTATGCAACCTCGAAAAGACATCTCGGCCGACGGCAATTAAAAGCAACGTCTTTTGGTTTGTGTTTACATATGAAATAAAAATAACACTGAGAATATGTATTTCAACATTTAAAATGTTAATTTAATTTTTTAATGTATGTATATAGGAATTAGAAGTATCAATAACCTTTTTAAAAAAAATATATAAATATATAAATATAAATATATATATATATTTATT
>UCOH01010349.1:0-18938 GCA_900474275.1 Synergus japonicus
ATGCTAGTTATAGTCAAAAAAAATATATATATTTAAACAAACAAAGCAACCTCACTGACTATTAATCCTTTCTTGGGACAGTTGTTTATAATAGTTCAGGAATCTGAATTATAACTAGCAAAATTCAACTTTAATAAAGAAAACTATAAAATTCAAAAATAAAAAAAATAAAATTCAAAATCAAGGCTAGACAACGATAGAGAGGGGTGGGACGTTAACTAACAAAGCCCATATTTAAAATAAATAAAATGACAATTTATTCATATAAAACAAATCAATAATAACAAAAAAAAATATATATATAATATTGTCAATAATTTAAGATAAAAATATTTTATAAAATAGGGAGGATCTTTATACATTATTGGGGCTCTAAAATAAATAATAGAATAGAATTTAAGAAATAGGGATCATTATAATGAGAGAATTTACATAAATATAATTTTAGGGTTTAATATCATTAATCAGGGATCATTATAATGGGAAAATTTATATAAATATAATTTTAGGGTTTAGTATCATTAATCAGCAATCATTATAATTGGAAAATTTACATAAATATAATTTTAAGATCTTTAAAGAAAAAAGTAAAATAAATATATAAATAAACACATGAACTAGATAAATATTATAAAATATTTTATAAATCACAGCTCATCGTCAGCTTCAAAACTGCTAAAAGAATTTTCGGACTCCTCAGACTCTGTTTGTAATTTCTCGATTTGTGCTACAATTTCGAGTTCTTCTCGTGTGAGAGCTTCATCAGCGTCGTTTTCGTCTTCAGTATTCAGCAAGATATCCTTTTTCAGGACCTTCTTTTGCGTTTTGCGAAACCTTTGTTTGAAAGTACGCAATACATATTTAAATTCAAGTTTAAATTGGGTTTTATCTGCTAGACCCGGGAAATGAGGGCACTTCTGTGCAGCCACTGAAAAAAATGAAAGTTTAATATAGTGAAACATTTACTTGATTATATAAATGTGTATATAATAATTAATAATCAGATATAAATGAAAAACGTACAATATATGACATTAGCAACTCGACTATTCCCAAATTCCGTGTGTTGCGCATCTCCTAACCACGTGAATTGGGATACCAGTTGATCTGTCACAACTTCTCGCAGCGAGCAGTGCAGAAACTCCCTCAGCTTTGTTGCTCCCATGCTTTTTAAATAATTTAACTGAAAAAAAGAAAATGTTTTAACCTATATGCACTATTAGTTTCGCTAATACAGTAATACATTTCACAATTCTTACAAGTTTCTTCCGACATTTCGTGTTGTCCTTCGCATTCAAATGATGATATTCTTCCATTTTATCCAGAGGAAAGCCTGGTAACGGTTGAAACAGTTTATCAGAAACAAACTGATTCGCATTGTTTTGCGAAAGCAATTCCAAAATTTGGGCGTTTTCTCTTCAATTTTTCTGAAAACATTAAATTTAAAGAATTTAACGTTTTCAAGGATATAAAACAGAACTGATTACATACCCCAAGACGTTTTTAGGACGTCTTAAATCAGGCCAAATAACGTTCTAAAAACATACAATGTTCCAAAGACGTTTTTTGGACATTTTTGGAACATTTGACGTTTTTAGAAAGTTTTTTAGCCTGACTTAGGACGTTTTTTTGGACGTTCTAAAAACGTCTTTTGAACTTTACGTCCTAAAAAAAATTTTACAATAAACAGTTTTTTTTCTAAAAACCGTTTTTTCAATTTCGTGCCCACTGTGAATTGTTACTTTCTCTTGCAATTTATATTTAAAATATTTTGCCAACCTCAATCTTTCCAGAATTTCTTTTTTAAAATCATCTGGAAATTCCGAAGTTAATGAAGAAGTGTTCTTCGAATGACACCTATCGTGGGGATTTAAATTTCCATCCATGACCGAAGTGTCAGATCGAAGTTGACTTGTATCATCAATATCTTCAAGCAAATTCTTTCTTCCACTTGCTTCGACCACTTGCTTCATCATTTCATCACTTGATTCATCAGTCTGAACGCAAAATTCTCTTTCTGAAAGTGAACACATTGAAGATGAAGATGTAACAAGCTTGGCTGACTTTGCCTTTTCAGCATATTGTGAAATTCCCTTTCTACATAGAAGTGAAGAAGAAAATTGTGTATAATTACATGAGAAAAATATTAATTTTATTTAATAAATTAAATAAATATACTTACAATTTTTCATCAGAAAGATTTTTGTCGGATGAGAAGGACGAAGTAGGTGCAGTTTCTTTTAATTCCGTATTAGATTTTGTGATTTTGTTGTCTATTTTAACCCCCTTTTTTGATTTTTTGACTGGATTTCAAGTAAAAGAGCGCGAAGTTTTTCCTTTTCTTTAGAAACGGACGCCATTGTTTTTGTACTTATTATTGTACTTACTTTTTCTTTTTAAATGTTTATTATTATTATAAATTTATTATTTATTATTTATTATTATTATTATATTACAGGTGTTTTTTTGTTTTTCTAAGATAATTCTTCAAATAATTATATTTAGATATGAATTACGAGTAGGTACAATTCAAGAATCAACCATTGATCAAAGCAACAATACATTAATCAAAAAGTGAAGTAGTATTTGGAAAATAAAAGAACTTGCGAGATTTCTGAAATTTCGTGAATTTTTTTATTAATTGAAATATTTTGAAGGATGATGTTCTTCTTCTCATTCTACTATGTCACTAACCCATAAGTCTGGCTCATTCGCACATTTTCCGGGTAAAATGTGTGGGAAATGTGGGAATAAGACAAACATATGGGATAGTCACAAGGTAGAGTGAGAGGAATAATTTTTTCCTAATAGCGTTTAAATGCACCATCATACACAGTATACTATAAATGTTTTGAAATCTTTTAAACTTTCTTAAAATATTCAAAGTATGTACTTTTCAGTAAAAAGTGAAGTGTTCAACTAATTCAAATCAATTTATTAATTCGCTTTAACTGAATTAAATTCATTCTGAATAGCTCAATAGATTAAATTCACCCTCAATAGATTCTTCCTGGTCTCAACCCCCTATTTTGTTATAATGACCAAAAAAGTGATCTCTACCAAATTTTAACGCAGTCGGTTAATATTAACATGTGCCTCACAAAGCACTCAAAGTTTCTTATGCAATTAACATGGGGAAAAGTACCTTTCAACTTTAAATGCAGGTATTTTTTTATGAAAAATTTTCTCTTGCAAAATTTAGAAAATGACGAACCCCTAAATTTAGCCAAAATTACAATTTATATATATATATTTATATTTATATATTGTTTTCAAAGCCAAATGCATTGGTTGTTTCTGAAGTACCCAATATTTCAACATCTGCTATTATATGTAACAGACAGTGTACATTATAAGAAAGAAATTGCTGTCCATACAGTGTTCCGCATGTTCTTACGTAACTCTCTAAAGCTCCTTGGCACCATACATACATTTCCCTCGGTGTATCTTTCGATATAAGGATGCGCATGACAGAATTGAGAATCATGAGATGATCATAATACTCTTCTTCAAAAATATTCTTAAAGATAGCTGCTGCTGTGTATAATAAAAGTTGTCTAAATTCAGTCACTTTAAAATGATGACACATAGTGATTTCTCTTGGTCGACGATTGAATTCCGAAGGACAGAACGTAGCAAGAAGAATCATTCTTGAATTGAGAATATCCAATTTACGTCCATTCAGCCTTCGATGTACAAATTTTCCTTCAATTTTGGCAAATAATATTTTTTTCACGTTTCCTAACCAAACTGAATGCATCGTTTCAAATGGAACACGTGAAACTAATTCTAGAATTTCAGACAACGGACTACTGCCTTTATGGTGGTCTTCGTCGACAAGGTTTTTATATTCTTCGTCGGTTCTTGCTGTATGTCTGATTCCCTCAAAGACCATTGTGCCCTCAAACGCTGGTACGGTGCAACGATGACCTTCAATCTTACATTTAGAACAGGCATGTGACGATGTGTGACTGTAATGGTTTAAGGCAAACGCTCGTGCGGTTGCATCGGCAATAAAACAGCGTATATTTATAGGAAGTAGACGATTTCTTACAAAAATTCCACCCTGTTCTCGTATTTTGACAATTTCTTGAATTAATTGTTCGAAAAAGTCGAATGGGTTTGATGGTTTATGTTTTCCTTTAAATATACCAGCTATCATAGGTCTCTTATCGCATATATTTGATATTCGAAATTGAAGAGGCCAAAATTGATCTAGACCTTTGTCGACTTTAGCACCGTCCGTACTAAGATCTATTTCAACATTTTCTGGCAACGTGGGAAGATTTTTCAACTTTTTCAAAAGTGTACGCCGAAAACCAATGTGAAGGTATTCTCCATCTGCAATATTCTGAATGAAATTGCTTGCCACAACAGCAGGTGTACTCAATAATGTTTTTGTGTCTTTTGGTAAGAACGTTAAATTGAAAGGATACTCGCGTAAACTTCTAAGTAACAAGTTCCCTTGTTTGTGTTTGAAATCAGCAGCCATAAATACATTTTTCAGAATCTTTTTCTTCAAATCTACCGGATCTTGAAATAGATTGACATCTGGGTTGTCAACTTCTGAATTTTCGTCACTTTCTTCTGTAAAATTTTCATCATAAATGTGTTCATCGATTTCTATATCATTATCCTCCTCATTAGAACTCATAGTTTCATCAGAACCAGTTGAACTTCCTTCATCATCAGAATCTGTCGAACCATCTTCACTCCCAAGTGGAACAGGAATCTCCACGTCATTATTGTCAGACCTTTTATCTTCAGTCAACTCCAAACTCTCTGGATTTTCTAACCCTTCATTTAAGCTAGAGTTGAAACTTTCAGTATCCTCCGAGTCATGAGGAACAATATTTCGCAGTGACAAACGTCTTCTCTTTTGTCTCAAACTGAGATTTTCATATTTATTATATGTTCCGGACATCCTCGGTTTGAGGTTTCCTCCGTATCAAATCAAAATCTGACAATATGGACCTCGACTGAATATAAGGGTCCAAAGGGGATATAAGGACCTGCCTGTAAGGCCTGTAAATAGGAAAAGCTCATTTTCAAAAATATTTAGCTCTTATGGTAATTAACACATGCCCTTAAAATTGTTCAATTGAGCCGCTGGATTCTATAAGGGGCATATAAAATTCATATGGCCGTTTCGTTTAGTCTCTGTTGTCTTTAAAATTGATTTTGAAAATCAAATTTTTGAAATATATAATTTTGTAGGAAACTTCAGTTATATATTTCAAAAATTTAATTTTAAAAATCGATTTTAAAAACAACAGAGGCCAAACGTAACAGCCATGTAAATTTAATATGATAGTTATGAATTTTGAACACCTACTTACACCTATTGTTGTGGCAAGCTAGTTATGAAGTTAGAATTTTTCTTTAACATTTTGTGGAATTTCTGTAATATTTATAGGTGTATTCGAGAGAGTGAATGGGACAGATGTTGACAGTTTCCGAATTTTAGAAAATTTCTTGAATATTTACAAAATAATAATAAATTAATCTAGTTCTAGAGAGTATAGAACGGCCCTTAATATTCTTGTCACAAGAATAGATTTTTGTATGCGTATTTCAATTTAAAATTCTAGTGACAAATATATGTCTTTGACTGTTAAGTCTAGGAATACATAAAGCGTTATACAAAAAATGCGCATTATAACGAGGAAGGATTAATTAGGGATCAATAATTTAAAAAAATGCGAAGGAAAAAGTTTATAAAGAAATTATTTTGATCTTTGAATTTTAAGGTTAAGATCGTTGATTCAAATTTTACATCAAACAATTAAGAGGTTGCAAACATATATAATAAATATATAACACGCATATACCATTAAAAAAGCTTCTACTTACCACTTGTGTAGATATATAAAAATATATGCAGTAACGACATAAAACTGTACACACCAAATGATATCAAATATTGTACCGCACAAGACACAAAACGATCAGCTTGGCGCCTTTTGGCTTAACCTATCTTTCTTCATACAATCACGTGTGAGGTGTGAAGGGAGTGGGACAAGGAAGCGCGCGCTATATTCAAATCTGTAAAGTCTTATTTGCAGTTCTTAATTAAAGAAATTATAATAAGTATGTATATATTAATATAAATTTAATTCTAACAAACTAATAAAAATTAAAATTCAATTCAAACACTCTTTTCGTATTTATTTAACAATAATCAAAAAAATGAAAGACTATATTAAAGGAGTTTTTCATTTTTTTTTCTGCGAGAAATTATTGAAACTAATTATTTGTACCATACCACCATTTTACATTATTATCATCTAGAAATAGACAAATCAATAATATTTTATATCTATCACAAAATGCGAGGCATATGTCTCGCAAATACGCGCCTCTCACATTGTGCTATGCATATGCATCGCACGTATGTGCCTCGCACAATATGTGACTCATATGAACTGCACTCTGCACGCATCACGTGCCTCGCACGCCGTGCGAGTAACGTGCGTCGCACGATTGTTATCTGGGACGTTCCTAAACCTTCCACGGGAACTCTCTCCCGTAACGTTCCTAAACCTTCCACGGGAACTCTCTCCCGTAACGTTCCGAAACCTTCCACGGGAACTCTTTCCCGTAACGTTCCGAAACCTTCCACGGGAACCCCCTCCCGTAACGTTTCTAAACTTTCCACGGGAACTCTCTCCCGTAACGTTCCTAAACCTTCCACGGGAACTCTTTCCCGTAACGTTCCTAAACCTTCCACGGGAACTCTCTCCCGTAACGTTCCGAAACCTTCCACGGGAATTCCCTCCCGTAACGTTCCTAAACTTTCCACGGGAACTCTCTCCCGTAACGTTCCTAAACCTTCCACGGGAACTCTCTCCCGTAACGTTCCTAAACCTTTCACGGGAACTCTTTCCCGTAACGTTCCGAAACCTTCCACGGGAACCCCTTCCCGTAACGTTTCTAAACCTTCCACGGGAACTTTCTCCCGTAACGTTTCTAAACTTTCCACGGGAACTCTCTCCCGTAACGTTCCTAAACCTTCCACGGGAACTCTTTCCCGTAACGTTCCGAAACCTTCCACGGGAACCCCTTCCCGTAACGTTTCTAAACCTTCCACGGGAACTTTCTCCCGTAACGTTCTCCTACATTCCACGGGAACTCTCTCCCGTAACGTTTTCCTACCTTCCACGGGAACTCCCTCCCGTAACGTCTCTTTTCTCAGTGGGAAAACACTCCCACTTAAGTCTTCGGGAATATTCTCCTGTAACAATTAAGAAAATGTTCCCCATGTACAAGTAGAAAGGAGCATTCCCAGCGAAGCTACTTTAACAATGTTACAATTTTAATCGGATTTGCTCCTCAAATACGGTCGAATGGAATTGATGTGTAAATGCACGGCAAAATTGCGACGTTGCAAAAAAGTGTAAATTTTTCCTGCTAAGTTCATCGCCCTTAACTTAGAAGAAATAGACTGCAATGTTTGTGATAAATCAATAATCAGAAGTTTAGATGCATTAGTTTTAATAGCTATTTACTTTACAAGGCGCGAAAGGATAAACTATTTTTTTAAGTTTATATGCTTTTTCATGAGACAGGCAATTATCGGACGAGTGTGAGGTTGGCATTTCGAGCCGAAGGCGAGTAACGCCATCATACGAGTCCGATAATTGCCTGTCTCATGAAAAAGCATATAAACTTAAAAAAATAGTTTATTCCAATGCTGGTTTGCGCTATTATTATAATACGACGGCATGTAAATTTAGATCGCTGTTTATGAAAGTACTCTCTAAATCTGAATTAGTAGAAATTTTACTAATGCAATTAGTAACGACGGTTTTGATTGTTAAATTAGTAATTTTTTTACATTCTACTAAATGAAATGGTAAGATTTATGTTACTAAATGAATTAGTAAGGATTTTCTACTAATCTGTTTAGTAGTACCAACTTACTAATTCAATGAGTAGAAATCAACTGGAAACTTATCTAAATTATGAATTTTTTAAATACTATCTGGTGGTTCTTGAATTTTAAAAGTTTAATGTTTTCTCAATTTATATATATATATATATTATGAGTTCATATTGTTATATTGATAATAATAAAATATGAACAATACGTCAGTGTCTCCAGATCGTGGGATTTTTCGGCTCCCACTGTACGATCCACGAGCTGATGCTATCTTTCTCTATCAATAGGTTCGTGACTGTTGCTAGATAGAGAAAACGTGACCTCGTGGGTCGTAGAGTGGGGGCCAAAAAATCTCACGATCTGGAGACACTGCAATACGCAATATTCAAAATACAAATCGGTATATAATATTCGGACACTAGAAGTGAAATTTAGTGTTCCGTTGACTCAATAAGATAACTTTAAATTTACCATTTAAGGGTGATGGAATCTGAAAGTAAAAATTGTCAACAAACTGTCAAAAACTATAAAAATATGTGGAAAAACACAAATCTATCTGGTGGATTTGAAATTTTCGAGCAAAAGGCAAAAGTGAGAAAATTTAGCGGTTTTTGATATAAAAAAATAGAGAGAAGAAATGAATAAGGGACACTTGATCATCAGTTTTTCGAAAACTCTCTTTTATAGTCCCAAAATAGCGTGTAATTATTTCTTGTCAGAAATGGCGGACATTTTGACTTCCATGGTGGAAGAAACTAAATATTGACAACTGCGACAGTGCTCTCAAACGGGGAACTCTGCGCGCACAGCACGTGTTGGCTTCCTGCTAGAGAAATTATCTCATTGGTCAATTTAATTCGATTTTGAATCGCGCGCCAGATTACAGTCAATTGCAGAATATCTCTAGCAGGAATCAATATTTCATCAATATTTTGACAGGAAATAAAACACGCTATTTTGGGACTATAAAAGTGAGTTTTCGAAGAACTGATCATCAAGCCTCTACGATTCATTTCTTCTCTCTATTGGTTGCTATCAAAAACATAGAAATTTTCTCTCTTTTACCTTTGAGAGGATATTTGAAAATCCTGGTGATAGACTTGTATCTTTCTACAGATTTTGACAATTGTTGATCACTTCTTAACTAATTCCAGCATACAAATTTCAATTGTTTTCGCGCCCAAGCAACGTAATTTTTTATCACTTACTTTTATTTAATTAAATATTATACAATGACAATGTTATATTATAATTTATTGTAATTTACAATAATAAAATTTGAAGAATCTTTGTAATTCTTTTGAAACTATTAAAATAACTTTTAAACAGTTTAAACTATTTAAAAGTTAAATCTGTTAAAACTATAAACTAAAGTTCTGTCCTACGCTATAAAAATATCCTATAAATTATTTTTTTATATACAAAAGAAAAGTATAAGTTTCAATCTTAATTCCCTAAATTAATCTAATAGTTTATACCTTTTGGGAAAATGTCCTTCTTCTCACTCTACCATGCGACTATCCCATAATTGTCTCATTCTCGCACATTTTCCGGGTAAAATATGTGGAAAATGTGGAATGAGACAAACTTATGTGATATTCACATGGTAGAGTGAGAAGAAGGACATTTTTCTAAAAGCGTGTAATCAGGCCTTAAATTATAAACTCTCCCGGTAAGAAGCTGCCAATTAAAATTGATAGAAACTTTTCTATTGGTTTCCTATCTCATTTCTGAAAATATCATTTTAATGCTGAAGATCGTAGAAAATTGAAAGTAAAACTATTGAAATCTACACAATGCAAGTTAAACGAAACGAATCGAAATTAAAGTGTAGACAAAGAGAAATTGCCTGACATATTTAAGGTTAGGTTGATTTTTTGTTTCTCGTAAGCTAATATTGCCTATTCTTTGTAATAATATATTTTCTTAAATTAAAATTTGCCGAAAAATTACCCTTCAGTAATAAAATAATGTAATGCGTCAAAGGATTTTCATCCACCAATTTGTTTTTTTATCGGCACGTGCTTGTTCGCGTTAAAATTTTTTATTTTTACAGGTACTTTTTTCTTTTCTCGGCTACCTAAAACTAAGTTACAAGCAAATATTGCACTTGTATTACTGCACTTGAAACACAGAACGAAAAGTAACCAAAAAATAAGTAAAAATTTTCCATCACGAGATTCACGAACAGATTAAGTTTCACCGGTTTCACGCTTTTATGTGAAGTATGAGTATTGAAGTATTAAATTGTTCTCGTAGAATTGTCGATTAAGCTTGAAAATGAGGAGAAGAAAGACGATTAAGGCGTCGTTTGGAAAATGATCGGTGAACACATTTGTTTCTGCTGCAATGTATTTTTTATTTATTGCTAGAACTAGACACTCTTGTATATCGCGTATTTACGGTTATCAAAGATAATACGTTAGATAAATGTGTTTCTATTGTGTAACAAAAAAAAAAAATACTCATAGAAAGAACGTGACTATTGAAACATTCGACGCTAGACTCAGCCAGACTAAGAACTAGAAAACAGTGCTCTCAAGATTCAAGAGCAGCCAAGAGTAGGGATGGCTCGTCTCCGATTGGCCACTAGGTTAAAGGCAGACCCGCGACGAACTACTTTAATACTTCCGCCGTTCTAGCGCGGTCCACGCTCTTTGACTCCAATATCTTCCCTGAGCTTGCAGAATCGGTCTCTCGGCAAGGCCTTGGTGAAAATATCCGCTTTCTGTTCTTCCATTCGACGATACTCGATATTAAGTTCGCCAGCTTGAACTTTCTCTCTGACGAAATAATATCTTACATCGATATGCTTCGTCCTTTTGTGAAACTCCAGGTTTTTCATGAGTCGAATGGCACTCTGGGTGTCCACGTGAATCGTCGTGGCTTCCTTGCGCGAGCATTCGATCTCAGAGAGGAGTTTTCGAAGCCATACCGCTTCTCGCGATGTAATCGACGCTGCCATGTACTCTGCTTCTGTGGTGCTCAGCGTCACGAGTTTTTGCCGTTGACTTGCCCACGTTATGGGTCCTCCAGCCAGCTCGAACACGTACCCGGTTGTCGATCTCCTTGTTTCGACATCTCCTGCGAAGTCGGCGTCTGAGTAGCCCTCCAGGACCAGATCTCTTCCACCGCTTCGGTATTCTATTCCGTACTCGATTGTTCCTGCAACATAAGAACTAATGCGCTTCACAGTGCGCCAGTGTTGTTTGCCGTGTCGTTCCAGGAATCTGCTCACGAGGTTGACGGCGTACGATATGTCAGGCCGTGACACTATTGACAGGAACATTAACGACCCAATTGCTTCCCTATAGGGAACGTTCTCGACCTCTTCTTCTTTCGGCAACAGCTTCAGCGTTGAGCCTGGATCACACGGCACGCTCATTGACTTCGCGTTGATCATCCCGAATCTTTCTAGAATTTTTCTTGCGTACGAGCTCTGGTGCATGAAGATTGATTTTATTGTTCTATCTTGTTCTATTTGCATCCCCACAAATGAGCTCGCATCTCCGACCGTTATCTTGAAAGCTTCCTTCAGATGTCTGAGAACTGTTTCGATTGCTTTGCTGTTTTCGGCTGCAACCAAGCTATCAACGATAAACAGGGCCAAGTACACAATACTGCCTTCGATTCGTCCGGTGAATATGCACTTGCCTGCGCTGGTTTCTCGAAAATCATAGTTTTGTAGAAACGAGCTAAATTCTCGATTCCAACAGCGCGGAGACTGCTTCAGACCATATAAAGACTTGTCCAGTCGACACACCACATCTTCCGATGCTCCTCTCTCGGTTTCCAATCCTTCCGGTAGTTCCAAGAAGATTTCTTCTTCGAGTTTGCCGTACAAAAAAGCTGTTTGTACATCAAACTGAGCCATTTCAAGATTCCTTGAAGCGAAGATCGCGAGTAGAACTCTCAACGAGTCGTATCTGACGACTGGAGAGAATGTTTCGAAGAAATCTATGCCCTTCTTCTGCATAAAACCCCTTGCGCATAGCTGAGCCTTGTAACGAGTTTTTCTGTCCTCGACTTTGATTTTGAAGACCCATTTTGAGTCCACAGTCTTCATGTTTGTTTCTTTCTTCACGAGAGTCCAGGTTCCGTTTTCTTGATGTGAACGTAGCTCTGAGTTAATAGCCTCTCGCTATTTGCTCGACTTTCGACTTCCAAGAGCTTCCTGGTACGTTTCCGGAACGTTGTACTCAACCACGTTCGACTCGTATCTAGATGGTCTTCTTAGTTGGCTCCGATCACGGAGATTTCGACCGTCGTCTTGATGCGCTTTCGGTGGGTCTTCTTCTCGACTCTGAGCTCCGATTTCTTCAGCCTCCTTGAACACCTCGCCGTTGGTCCAATCGTCTCTCGAAACGTCACGTCCCGTGACATTTTCTTCGTTATCAGGTCGAAAACTCGACAGTTCGACGAACTGCTCTCGTAGTCCACGAAAATCATTTTTTTCGCGCCAGCTTCGAGTTTCGTCAAATGTTGCTTTGGTGTGTTTACGTAGGCTTCCGATCCAAAAATTCTGAGATGCTTCAGATCCGGTTTCACACCAAACCACATCTAGTACGGCGTTGCTTGACTCTATACACTTGATGCTCCGGGTCGGTTCATCAAATACACTGCTGTGCTACACGCTTCCGCCCAGAGAAATTTTGGAAGATTCTTTGCCAACAGCATGGTCCTCGCGCTCTCGATCAACGTACAGTTATCCCTCTCGGCCTTACCATTCTGTTGCGGCGTGTACGGGGTGGTAAATTCTCGTTGAATTCCTCTTGCGTCCGTATACTCTTCCATGGCACGATTCTTAAACTCGAGACCGTTGTCCGATCGAAGAACACGCATCTTCCTGCCAAATTTGTTCTCAATCAGCTTTTCTAATTTCTTGAATTTTTCTAGCACATCACTCTTATGCTTCAAGAAATACACGTGTCGAAAACTCGAGGCGTCGTCCTTGAAGGTTAGTACGAATCGAGCCCCCACAGGAGACTCTATGGACATAGGCCCACATACATCTGTATGTATTACTTCGCCTGGGACCATCTCAGCACGCACTCGAATTTTTCGAAAAGTTTTACGATGAGACTTTCCTTCTTGACACGAACCACAAAAATCTTCGGCACTCTGGGAACACTCGACTCCTTGTATCAAACCGTCATTCAGGAGCTTTCGCATTGCTCGACCGTTCACGTGTCCTAGTCTTTAATGCCATACTCGAGAATTCACTTTGCTGACGTTCGCTTCGTCTACTCTAGTCGCGCACTTCGTTTTAAACGCCATTCGATATATTTCGTTTCCTTGTGCCACGCCGTATCCGACGACGAAATCTTTGTTGTCGATGCGAACAAGATCTCCGAGAAACAACACACCGAGTCCTTTCTTCGCGCACTCGCGAACCGAAAATAAATTTTCCTCATGTCCGGGACATACAAAACATCTTCGATTCGTGAGGATTTCCATTTGCCGTGAACGTAGTTCTTGATTTCAACCGTACTGACTCCTACTATGCCATCCTTCTTATCGTTCCCGAGGGATCCAGTGTTACCTTCGGATAACTCGCGAAAGTCTGACAGCCATTCCCGTCGGAAGGTAATATGGCACGAGGCTCCGCTGTCGGTCAACCAGATGTCGCGTTTGTTGGTAGTTAGCACCATTCGTACCACGTCGATTGGTTACACCCTCAGTTCCGCTCTTACCGACACTCGACCGACATTCTCTTGCAAAATGCCCGAGTTCTTTACATCTGTAACACCGCACTTTGTCCTTGTCCAATTTCTTTTTCATTTTTTCGTCACGCGAACTCACTTTGTTTTTACCTTTAGATTTGTTCGTTGCCACGAACGCACTCTCGGCATTGTCTTTCGCTGACAAGCGCGCTTCCTCTGGAAGCAATCGTTCTTCCAAGTTCTCTAGAGTCTGCATTTCCGGCGGTACATTGTCCAACGCTGTTTGAAAATACGCGTACTTTGGCGAAAGACTCCCAAGGATCTTCGCCATTATAGTCGTATTAGGCACGATTTCTCCCACGTCGAGAAGCTGCGCTGCCATGTTGTTTACTTTCGAAACATGCTGCATGATAGAGTCGTTAGCCGACATCTTGTATTCATATAGCCTCGTGGAAAGCAACAATCTGTTCGACGCCGAGCATAAAACTTTTGAGGGGATGACTTCGTCCACGCACACAGCTCTCTCGGGGTAGCTTCCATATTTTCACACAGATTTCCACCAGCCCATTTTCTTTTGCGTGCACGACTTTCCATTGACCTCTCGAAACCCAGCGCCTCGCCACGATCCCTCCCTCTCGTTTCAAGGGGGTGCCCGTCGATCAGATCCCTGTTATACCCTATCGCATCCGGTCCTGGCGTCCCAAGTGGAGCGGTTACGGGTAGAAAACAAGGTCCTGACCCGTAAACATCCTTACCGCCTGCCCCATAGGTAACGCGACGGTGGGGGATTGAGACTCGTCTTCTTTAGGCTCGGGGGGGAGGTTTTTGTCATGAATCTCCTCATCAGTTCCTGCATCCAATTCGACAATTTCTCCTTTTTTAAATAAGAAAACCCTTTCTTTTGGATATTCGTCGATAAGAACATCCTTTTCAAAATTATTTGTTTCTATCCTTTTAATATTCTGAAAATTTCCCTTTTCTTCGCTATTTACAGGATTACGCGAAAGTGCATCTGCGTTAGAATTTATTTTCCCTGGTTTAAACACAATTGTATAATCATATTCCTGTAATTTAATTTTCCAACGAGCCAATCTGGCTCCCATTGTCGGATCTTTTAATTGACTCAACCAAATTAGTGCTCGATGGTCAGTAACGAGAGTAAACTTTTGCCCATACACATAAGGACGAAATTGCTTAATAGCAAAAATTATGGCTAATAATTTCTTTTCCGTTACGCTATAATTCATTTCTGCCTTTTTGAGTGTGCTAGACGCGTACGCGATTGGTAAATCTTTCCCGATTTCTCCCTGACTAATAATCGCACCAATCGCAAAATCTGACACGTCTGTCGTAATAATAAATGGTTTTGAGAAGTCTGGATATTGAAGTAACGGTTGCGAGCAAAGTGTATTCTTTAATTTTTCGAAAGATTCTTCGGTGGTTTCTGTCCATTTAAAGGGTACGTCTTTTCTCAGTAAGCTATTTAGTGGTTTCGCAATCGCGGCGAAGTCGGGAATGAATCTCCCATACTACCCCGCTAAACCTAGAAATTGTTTAACGTTCTTCTTCCCCACAGGGCGAGGAAAACATTTCACGGCTTTTAATTTTCCCGGGTCCGGTTTTACTCCTTCTTGTGATATCAAATGGCCTAAGTATCCAATTTCTTTGCACAAGAACTTACATTTTTCCGGCTGCAAAACTAACCCAGCGGTTTTTAAGCGACCTAATAACTTTTCTAGTTTTTCCTTATGTTCTTTAAGCGATTTCGCGTATACAACTATGTCGTCCATATAAACAAATAGTTCTACTCCTTGCAACCCCACAAGAACCCTATCCATAAGCCGTTTAAAGGTGGCTGGTGCATTTTTCAAACCAAAGGGCATTCGAGAATATTCGTAATGCCCAAAAGGTGTCGAGAAAGCTGTTTTGTGGCGGTCAATGGGATCCACCTCGATTTCATGAAACCCATACGCGAGATCAAGTACTGTAAAATATTTCGCACCTCCCAACTGGTCTAAAATATCCGTAATATTCGGAAGTGGATACGCGTCCCCAATCGTTTTTTCGTTCAACGCACGATAATCTACCACCATTCGCCACCTCTTATTGCCTTCAGGGTTTGGTTTCTTTGGAACTATCTAAAGAGGCGAGTTATACGGGGATTCTGATTCGCGGACTTTACCTTGTTTAATTAGGTCGTTAGTTTCCTTTTGCATAACTTGTTTGTGAATTTGAGGCATTCTATAGTTATTTCTTTTGACTGGTTCGTTATTAATGGTGTTAATTCGGTGTTTTAGAACCGTAGTACTTCCTAATTTATCACCCTCTAAGAAAAATTGGTAAGGAAGTTTGGTGAACGTTTCAAGAACACTTTGCTTTTCCTCTTTATTGAGGTTAGATAAATCTAAAGACTTTTCGATTTTTTGAAACCTATCTGTCAATATTTCCTTCTTATTTATTTCTTTGCTAGATCCTACTTCGAATTTAGTCCTAGTCGGATTTAATGTATAAAATTCTTGCAGAGTTACTGGTGGGACAGAGAGCTCAACATCCCTTGCTCCCACATTTATACAAAATACTTTGATAACTCCATCTCTCACCTTTGCTAAGGATTCCCCTAGATATATTCCAGGACCCGCTGGAACTAAAGGTAAATAGCCCTCGCTAATTTCGCAATTAGAAACAGGTAAGGTTACGAGCTGTTTTGTCCGAGCTTTTATTTTAAGGATCGTTCTTTCGAGCGGAGTTACAAATGGACAATTTCCTAATTCATGTTTTATTACTTTGTCTTTTAGATCTATCACGGATTTTGATAAAAAGGGCATGCCAACAATTCCATCGCAATCAATCGGAAAATCATTTGGAACCAACTGAAAGGGACATGAAACACCTTTTATTTTAATGAGAACTTCGCCAAATGTTTTTACGCCTTGTTCGCTTATGCCAAATAAATGATACTTAATGTTAAAGTTAATTTGCGCGTTATTTAAAAATTTTTCATCAGATTTAATTCAGCTCCAGTGTCGATCAAGAAACTTGCTACCCCGATTTTTATATGTTGACTTTTAATTTTGACTTTAGGCGATTCCTCCTTTCCTTTTACTCGACATTCTAGAATCACGCGACGCAAGGGTGCTGTAAAAGGGGGTAGCTCGTTGTCGCACTCTAGCGGGCTAGTTACTCGTTTAAAGTGGCAGTTTTCTCTTCGCAGTTGCTACTAATTTTATTGAGATGGGAAAAGCAATTATTATAATTATGTCCAGGTTTCTTGCAGTAAAAGCAGATCTGTTTGCCCGATTTCTGATACGAATTAGATTTTGTTGGGCAATTACTAGACGCGTGACTTCCTACTACAGATTGGACAGTTTACCTCACGAAGGTTTGGACATTCTCGTGCAAAATGTCCAGGTTTCTTACACGCGTAACAATTTTTACTAACTTCGTCTTTTTGCGTAACTCGTAAGCATCCTATCGCCATGTGACTATCCTCTCCGCAATTTTCGCATATTTGTACGTTAAATGAATTTCCCCTATTGAAATTGTTCCTGCCTGACAAATTGATTCCGCTCCGTCCGCGACCTCGTTCGCGACCTCGACCTCCAAGAATCGGTTGATTATTTTCAACGCTCACCTTTCTTGCACGTGCATTAGAATTGTATGGTCGAAAACGATCGTGAGTTCTATTTTCCCTATGTACAAATTTTTCTTCGCTTCCTTCATTAATAGGTTTTCTTACTAATCCGCTCTCATGCTCTACTTCACATTCCGCTTTTCTCGCTGAATTTATACCTTCTTGGAGAGTACGCGGTTTATCGTATTTAACTAGCATTTTTATGTCGTGTTTCAACCCCATCACAAAACTTTCGCAGGCCGTATCACGTACTGTTTTTAACATAATTTGAGCTGCAATCGGAGCATTCTCATCTTCTATTAATTCAATCAAACTTGTCAATATTTTCCCCACTCTACTACCGTATTCCCTGACATTTTCTCCCTCTTTCTGTGCTACATTGGACAGTGCATTATTTAACTAACTCTTGTTAGTAAAATTTGTTTTTAAATGCTTGAGTAATTCTTCGAGCGTCTGAGTATCGCGATCTTGTAACCTAGAGCGAACCATTAAGAAGAGGTGATTTCGGTCCTTACTTGCAATTGAATTTCTCGCGAATAAACAATCATTAACAAATCTATTGACGGACATGTTCTGTCCATCAAAGAATTTTGGCAAGAACTCTAGCGCTGATGTAAAAGATATCGGATTTTCCGGTTCCGATTCCGGTAATGCGAACATGCCCGAGCTGCAACTCGTGCTCGCGATTTGACTCCCTGCACTACTCGACGTACCGGTCATTTGTAAAGAAACCTTTTCTAAACCCCCCCTTACGCCCGATAGATGATTATTCGAGTAAAGGGTGGAATTGCCACCCCGTTCTCCAATTTCATCAAGTCGCGATAATTCATAAGTCTCTGGTTCCTGTCCATTTGAGTTTTGGATGGTTGATCTATTTTTTCTATTACGAGAAATCATGGGTGCAGTTTGCCCAGCAAGTCTTTTTGAACGTCTTGTTTTTACGCTATTTTCCATATTATTTATTTATTTTAAATTCAACGGGAATATAAAGAAACAAATCGAGATTTGGCACGCAATTATAATAAAATCGGTTGAGCAGATCGACTTACCATTAGAAGATCCTCTTCGCCTTGACGGTCACGATATACACTTTAAAATATTCAATTAAGTGTGCGGGAACCGTTCCGTTTTACAACCTCAGCTTTTGCCGCTTCGTCCCCTGAGAAACCCGCTAAAACTCAGTAGGCAGGTTGCAGCCTTTCCAAATTTCAAAGGAGAAATAGTATATGTATATGTATTGTGACGTTGCAGATTGTATCTGTAACGTCAAAAGATATAATTAGCTGGCACCGGAGACAATAGTTATTTTGACTCGCGTGGTTATGAATATTAGCGACCAGAAAGAGAGACAAACCACGAACTTTCGGAGCACTCTCGAAATTTATAACTCGATCTAATTGTCTTCGATTGTTATTTTTCTTTTATGTACACCTCGAGCGATTTTGTAAACTGATGAAATTAAGGACGACTTAAGGATAATGGAATTTAACTAGAAGGAAGGAAGGACGTTCATTTCGAATTCCGTCAGTACTCCCGCCAAACGCTAGAGTTCGCCACATCTCGGGCAGAGAATCTACCGTCTCAGGGACAATCACGATGTGCCGAGCCCTGTGCATCTAACGAATTCTATATTCTCACTTCTGGGGACTTGAAGAGTGAGATTGTGTTCACAATGTGTCCCAAGCATTGCAAACGAGCTCTCGAGAACACTTTTAATGAAGGCTCAGCCATTCAAAGAATTCATATTTAATATTTCCAAGTG
>UCOH01010353.1:0-11173 GCA_900474275.1 Synergus japonicus
CACTTGCTTCGGTTAAAAGCCATTTGTGTCATTTTGGTGTAAATAAAGAACAATTTAGTGAAGCGTGGGAAAAATTGACGAGTGAATGTGATTAGACAATTACGGACTAGAGTTGTTCAAAAATTAAAACAACGAACAAATAAATAAATAACGCCCACTGGGGAAGAAACGGATCGTCAACTGTAGCTCCGCTTCATCCCTGATGGTAGAGAATAAGTTCACAACGGGAAGGTAATATACATGTATCGTTCCTAATTTATTTCTTTTATACTCTCTTAATTGTAGTAACATAACTCGATAGAAATATATTTTAAACCAATTTGTCCAAAACAAGGGAAACATTGTTAATTGAATTCGGGGGTTTCAGAATATATATGTATGATGTAAATTACAATTAAACAAATTATTTATTTATTTAATCTCCCATCAGATAACAGATTTTTATTCTCGGATGAGGATTGGAGTAAACTTATCCCGCAAAAATAATTAAAGAAATAGATCTCCTATTTCTTCTTTTCTGTAACTTTCCGACCAGCCTAGCTTTCCTAATTGTTTATTTGACACTCTTTTCATTTAGGGAATTATTGGTTCATAACAGCAATTACATTTAAAAACCGAAGAGCGTTGATTGTTCTCCATATTCCATTACTTGAAGAAAAATTGTACAACTTATTTAGAGCCATACCAATACCTCAGATGGGATGGTTTTACAATTCTCTCATTATACCAAATGATCATTTGATTATACTAGATCAAACTCAAACCATGTTTATACCCACTTCTGAAACTGAACTTTTAAATATGAAAAACTTAGGAAAAATTAGTATGTTAAAGAGAAACCATCCTGATTATTCAACGCAAACTAAAGACAGCTGTTTAATTGAAATTATGACTAAAATAAAGACAGAAAGTTGCCAAACTCAAGTAATGAAATTAGTAAACACTCTGTGGATACAGTTAAAGAGTAATCAAGATTGGTTAGCTACAGCGCCTACGGAAGAAATTTTACACATATTGTGCAGTAATAATTATGTTCGTAATCTACGTATAAAGGGTTCTTTTATATTGCATTTGGATAGTGATTGTACAGCGACTACGACTTTAGTAATATTAAGACCTAGCACTAAAATAGATAGTAATATAGAATTGAATGAAATCTTGAGTTCGAAAATAGAAATAGATTTAAATCATACTTTAAATGAATTAGACAAACAAGAGATTCCATTAGAATTAATCACCGAAACAAGAATAAGCCCTGAAAAATTAAAGACGTTAGGAACTACTATTGAAGATCTAAATGAGAGAGTAGAATTAATAGCTAAACGAAAAAGAACATTAACGTGGACAGAACAGGTTTATTCTTGGTTACATATTGCAGGATATACTGCATTAGGATTAATTGTATTGTTGATAGCTTATAAGTTAGGGATTTTAAGAGCATTAATTAATACTTTAAAAATGTTAATCGGAAATTGTTCTTATATAAATTGTAGTTTTGGTAATAATGGACATACTCGACATATTACAGAAACACAACCAGAAGTATCTATCAGTCTGGAATCATTAGCGAATATACCTAAACGAAGTGCAAGAAGAAATTTCTGAACTTAAGATAAACCCTTAAAGTTCCATCTTAAGGGGGGGAGATGTTGAGTATAACATAATATAATGGTTTCTCACGCTGATGCGGCAAAGAGTGTCTGATTGCAAATTGCGAGGTGCCGAAGAACACCTCTAGGATACTCGTATTCTTGAAATCTGAATACTGAATGTCGCGTAGTAATATTAAGATACTTTTTGTCTGTGGGAACAGAATAGATTAAGTTAGTTATAGTCCTAACAATCGTACCGGCAGGACGTGTTGCTTGTTGCAACCGGGCAATTGTGTATAATTCAATAAATCAATATAATTTTATTACCCAAAAAGTTTATTTACCTAAACTCACGACAGAAGGTTCTTGCAACTTGATTTTCGTTCTGATAATCTTGTCTTTGTTGTGTTCCTCGTCCTCGTTGATTTGTACCTCGACTTCGATAATTTTCGTAAGCTCTATTGTGGTAGTAGCTTCTACCTTGTTGCTGAGATTGATAACGTACGTCTTCTCGCACTTGCTGTTGTCCCCTTCCTCTCTGATTTCTCCATGTATTTCTATGGTTATCTGAGTTCATGCATTCGTACTGATAATGACCAGGTTTTCCACATTTGAAACATATAATATCCTTTTTCTTCTCTACTTTGAATACACTTTTACTTCTCGAATTTGATTTTCATCCTTCTCACGTTCTTCGTAAAGTTTTATTTTATTGATAATATAATCAACTGTTCTTTCTTCTTGTGGTAGAACGTCTACCAAATCTCCAATATGACTTAAGGAACTTGGTAGTGTTCTCAATATATAATTTAATTTTTCCGATTCATTTACCGTCACACCGGAGTTTTTCAATTCAATTATTAATTTTTCAAAGTCATTGTAAAATTCACTGGTTTCTGTATAGTCCTTAAGTTTTAATCTTTCCAATTTATTTCTAACATAAATTTGTAATGCGGTTGACTCACGCAAATACAATTTATCTAATTTCTTAATTATTTCGAAACTTGTATTTTCTTCACTTATGAGTTCTATTTGTTTATTTGATAAAGCACTGTATATATAGTTCATAGCTTTTAATTCTGCGTCATTCCACGCGTTTTCGTTTTCACTTTCATTTCTCACTCTTTGAGTAACTTTCTCACATTTTTTCATTCTTAGAAATACCATAATTCTTTTCTTCCACGTACTGTAATCAGACCCATCAAAAATTGGTATCGTCATCTTATATTCATCCGCCATAGTAACTCGATAATTTTCACGTTCTTTCTCCTCAAATACTTTTCTCACTCTATTCAAACTTATAATTTTTTTCACTATATTCACTAATCGTCTTTCACCTTTTTCTTCTTTAAAAGAGTCTGAATTTTTTTCAAATTTTTCTTTTTTTATTTGTTCATCTTTCGTTCCCATAACCTTTCTAAGAATTTTCTTGATCTTTCACTTCAATGATGAGTCGAACTTATCAAATCAGGTGAACCAGTATAATTACTGTAGTCAGCATAACCACGCTCTGCTACCATGTTGAATTTAAAGACTATGATAAACTTTATTACTATTAAATCTACATACTGAAGAGTAACACTACACGTCCTCTTACTTGAGAGACAGAAATCAGAGAGAGTTGTATGATCGACGTTCCGCTCGTGGACACCTCTAACACAATGATTCTCAACTCCTTCAATAATATCCAATCATGCTCACTTTAAAGATAAATTTACTTACAATTCAACAATTAATCGAACGAAATTTCCCATGAGAAACGGGAAATTTTTTAATTAAACGCAACGATTGTGACGAGTGTTTAGTGCGAGATAGAAAGAGAAAGTCGAGGAACAATTCATTTTATCGAATCTCAAAACGATAAAGAGATTTTGACACAAGCGATGCGAGATTTCCTTTAACAACAAGTGGACAAAATTCTCGATTTTTATTAAAAGAAATTCAAACTGAGAAGTGTTCGTTATCACGGTGTAAAAATGTGCGAAAAAGACATGAGTTGTGCGAAAAGAAGTAACACAACGCATTAAAAAATTACGGCCCAATAGAAAAGGCGCGTGCTTGAGGGCGAAATTTCCCCTCAAAACCTCACCGTTCCTACCACAATACACTCTCGCGGTTGTCCCATTCTCGTTCGTATCCCCGGTTATTATATATAGTAAGCAAGGAGGTCTGCGGGGTAGAGAGGGAACGCTAGAATTCAATGCTATCAACTCATTCGTGTTAGTTCCCGACCCAACCGAGACGGGGACTATCTTGAGAGTGTAGTGTAGTAAGAAATTAAGGATAATTAGACTCTAAGTATTACCGAAGAAGATTAAACTGTATCGAACCAACTTATTAATAATTTTAAATAAATGTTTTCTTTCTTTAAATATTCTTAATTATCTGAATTCACCAATTCCTTAATTCCCCCGCAAGTAAAATTTGACAGCATAACCGAAATGGACAAGGGCAACGACTCTCAGTCCGAGAGTAAGGAGTACGATCTCATATAAAAATAAACAAACCCATTTGGGTTTGGCAGTTTGTGAAGGCCTCTCCCATAAGGAAAATATTTGAATTTTAGTAAAATTAATACCCGACATGAGATTCTAAAATTTATGTAACATTTCCGTAAGTAATAAACTCGAAGCAGCTTAGTCAAGGGCGAAAATCGAAGTGGCATTTTCCGCTTGCTGTAGTCAAGATAGCAATTCCTATTTTCTCATCCTCACGATCAGCAGTATTTTCTATAATGTCCCTTGGCCAGGCTGTCTCTGCCATTGTTAACCACTCTGGACCTTTTTTCCAGAGTGTGTTATTGAGAAATTCCTGAGAAAGTTGTCCTCTCGACACTAAATCCGCAGGGTTCTCCTTTGTTGGAACATGTTTCCAATCCGTTTGATGAGTGGGTTCCTGGATCTCCGAGATTCTATTAACGACGAAGGTCTTAAATTCGCGAGGAGACTTTTTCACTGTTTTATAAAGATTGGCCAACAGCCTGGCCACACACAGCTCCAATCGAGGCATGCTAAGATTGTTTATTGAGGCGACTCGCGACTTTGCACATAGCAAAATAAAATAATGCTCATCCCCTTTCATTGATCATAAATAGATGCATGCACAATAAGTCTTTTCACGAGCATCTGCGAATCCGTGCAATTGAAGTTCCTCTTTTCCTCGAGCTTGAACCGCCCTTGGAATACTCCAGTGATTTAACAGATGCAGCTGACCTTGATACTTTTGCCATGCTAACAGTATTTCTGGGGGAACAAGATCGTCCCACTTTGTTGCCGTTTTCCACAACTGTTGCAGTTTTATTTTTGCAAAGATTATGACTGGTGCTAACAATCCCAGAGGATCATTTAGTTTTAGTTATCTCTGATAGCATCATTCTCTTTGTTACGGCTGACTGGTCCACTTTCGCATGTACCTCGAAGATGAGCCTGTCCTCTTATGAGTTCCAAGAGACCCCTAAAGTTTTTGTAGCATGATCTGGATCTAATTAATTTGAGGTTTGTTTGTTTCGAGAAGTCCAAGTCTTTGATGACTTCCTGCTTGTTTGAGATCCACTTACACAGTCGAAGGCCTCCCCTGTTAGTAAGATGGATCAACTCATCTCTCAGCTGGTTAGCCTCATCCAACGAATTGGCTCCCGTTAGGAGGTCATGCACGTAAAAATCGTTCTTTAAAGCCTCAACTGCGATCGGAAATAAATCTCTCTCATCTTCTTCTAGCTACTTTAAACATCGAACTGCCAAAAATGGAGCTGCAGACGTCTCAACGGTTCATCTGTTACATCACCATAAGATTTTTTGATACTTTCAGTCTGCAGGATGGACCCAGAACTATCGATACATCTTCTCGATGTCCGCAGATTTAGGCAAAGGAATTTTTCCTGAATCACAGGATTAGTGTGAAGATCCCATTCTATATTGTCGGTCCCAACATCAGTGCTTCGTTTAGTGAGATGGCTGTTGAAGTTTTCGTCGAAGCATCAAAAACCACCCTTAGTTTTGTGGTGACACTTGATTTTCTTAGTACACCCTTCTTCCGAATTATGACGAATCTCCTCCATATGGCCTAAATTCTTGTATTCTTTAATAAATTGATGATATTGTTGCTTGAGATCCCTGTTTTCTCCAATCTTCTTTTCAGTGCGAAGAATTTTCGTCTTGCTGCCTCATAAGAAGCTCCTAGTTCCTGTTTCTTCTCGTTAAAAGGCAAACGAACTATATATTTGCCTGCTGAATCCTGCTGAATATTCTTGACAAAGTGCATTTCACATAGTGCTTCCTCCTTTGACAAATTCTGCTTCTCCACACGCTATTCTATTTTCCAAAATTTTCCTAGTTGCATACCAAGACCATCTCTAAGCAAATTGCATTTAAGCGTTCTGTGATTCCAATCCCGGATGACCTTGCCTGTGACAATCCACCCTAGCTTCGTACTTTGTAGAGATATTCGTGGCAGAGCAAGAGGAATTTTACTCGTACCTACACTGAAAGAAGTTTCGTGGAACCGCTGCGCGAAACGTCAAGTCGCTGTCATATTTCAATTTAGTATAGCCGCTCTCTTGTTTTGAAACGAAGCTACTCCAAAGCCGGGCAACTGCAGCACCAAGCCTGATAAAATTTTTGTTTTGATCCTGCAGTTGCCCGGTTCTAGAGTATCTGCCGTCTCAAAACAAGAGAGCGGCTATATGAATGCTTCAACTTCAGCAGGCTGATCGAATTTTGGATCTGATAATTGTATGTGTTTTGGGATCTTTAAAGTGTCTTTATTAATATGAGAGGATGGAGTGGGGCTTGTGATTTCAGGAAAAGGACCAAGAAAAGAAGTTTTGTGGCGTAATTGCAAGTCCTCGACTGGATATTTGCGACTACCCAATCCGAACTTGTCTCTTCCGCCCCATTCACAGCTTCAACAGAAATAAAATGTTATCCACTGATCTCTATAATAACTGGATAGCGGATGCCGTGTAAAAGTGTTGTGACTAATTGAACGCCATTTTTTATAAATCATTGTCTGGTTCGAGAACCGGACAAAAGTCCAAACGAAATAGCGTTCAATTAGTCACAAAAATTGCGTTCCGTATATCTGCTATCCAGTTATTATAGAGATCAGTGGTGTTATCTACCATATTCGTAGTGAACTGTTAAGGGGTTAGTTCCAAAGTTTTCAGCGTTTTTTTATGAAATTAAAATTTGTTTTACAGATCATAATTTTTCACACATGATTATAGATATAATACACTATTACAAATTTTTTTTTTAATAATATATCTGGCTGATAAGGCTGCCGGAAGTTACCCATTTTAAAAACTGGCGTGCATGTGTTACGATCCGAGCGGAGGGTAATTGTTATGTTAAAATAGGCTAAGGGAGGATGAGATTGCTGATTATGTCAGGATGGTAAGGCCTGACTTTATTTTTATTGTGGGTACGTTGTCACTAACAATCCTATGGGGATTGTGTCATTCAAATAAGCATACAGATTTCAATGAAATATAATTTATTAAGATAGCATTTTTAAAAGGATACAGATTTGTAAAAACTTACATTACTTCTTGGTTGAGAAGGCAAAAGAAGAATTAAGGGTTGTCGCTTGCGTCTCTATCAATCGGAGGACAACGGCAAGATCCTCACGCAGAGTAAAGTTGCTAGAGTAAGGGTTAACACTTAATATCACTCCACTTACTAATCGAGCGATACACGAACCTAAAGCAGAGATCGAATCCACTCGTGAGTTCTTTCCCGAATGTTAACACAGCGGAACTTTACCCGGGTTAGACTCTACGACGACCGTACTAGCGTTTAGTCGAAGGGACTTTGTTCAATTTAAGTAAAAACCGGAAACGTAGTAACCGAAACTGACCGCGATCCTCGATCCTTCAAAGGGCGGTTTGCCTAGTCAGACTGACTCGATACGAAGTTAAGTTAACAGTATTACTGCTTGAAACAAATGCCAACCTCCAGGGGTTAATCTGGGGTTTATATATTAGAAGATTTTCTTTGAGTGGGAGTGATCTTTGGCAAAGTGTAAATGAGCACGTTCGATGCAAAGTGTGAATGAGCACGTTCGATGCAAAGTGTAACCTGAATTATTCAATTCACATTTGATGAAAAATTAACAAAGTCCTTTTTACTAATTGCTATGGATAATCTTTTCTTCTTTCGCCTTTTTAGGGCTCAATTAACCCTAAATTTTGATTCCTTATCTCTATTGTATTACTAACATATTTATGTATATGTGTAACATGTATACAAATACATAAATATATTTATTATTTATATTACGACATGAACTATCATAATTTATATAATAAAATAAAATTGTGGTTTCTGTGTTCGACTGCATACAAGGATGTAAAAATCTTGCTTGATTATATTATAAGTTTATTATCTCGTGTCGGTCATGCTTTCTTTTGTTATCATCATCACATTACTTGCGGTCAGTCGAGCACGTTTAATTAACATACACTTCTTTATCGACTGTAGTTATTATAATGTTCATTATCATTAGTCCAAAGTTAACATTTGTGAGTAAACATACTCTATTTCTACATATATGCATTACATTGAAGTTTTTATAAAATTGGGATGTAACACATGATTCAGAAAAAATTATTGGACCGATCGGGCTGAAATTTGGATATGTTTTTCAAAACATATTTCACCTTTTTTTAAACCGTAAATTGTTTTTAAAAAGGGTTAAATATTAATCAATAATTATGATTTTGGTTCATGCCATAATGAAATATGTCTAGAATAACATATCCAAATTTTAGCCCGATCGGTCCAATAGTTTTTTCTGAATCATGCACACCAGGTGGAAGAACGTTGTTTCGAGAAAAACGCATATAGCTTTTGATCTAAAATACAGGTTGATCCATTTTAATCTACAAGTATGTAGTATAGATGTCAGCTTCTAAAACATTCCGGAAATCAAAAAAAGCGCCAGAAAAGTTATTCCGAAGGAATCTGAAAGTCGAGTCGAATTGGACGAGGTACGTTAAACCACTAAATTCTTCTCGATTTGAGGACAAAGATCCCCAAACTGTTAAATTTTTCTGAGCCGTAATTTGGCTAGTTGGTTTACCAGTTGGGCTTCTTTGGCTGTCCTGAAAGATCATTCTAGCCTTTTTGGTTATGACTTGAGAACATCTGCTGAAGGACTGAAGGAATTCTAGCTCTAGCCGAACGAGTCAGTGAAGTGTAATTTAATTGTTAAACTTTAAAAAAAGAAGACGTTGCCAGGAAATATGTGAGTTTTTACAGAATAATGACCCAATTGAAAAGAGATCTCCGTCTGAGAATCTCTTTTTACGAGTTTTTAAATTCAATAATATCACAAGAGTAAGAGATTCAAGCTCGAATCTCAAAACGAGCGGGAATCCTTATACTTAGAAATTAGTAACTGGAATCATAAGATAATTCATAGGAAGGAATGTTGAGATTTAATTGCTTTCATTCGCTTCGGTTAGAAGCCATCTATGTAATTTTAGTGTGACTCCAGTGAATTTTTGTAAAACGTGGTAGAAATTGAAGTGCCAAAGTGTGCGCTTTAATTAATAGACTAGAGTTGTTATAAGATAACAACGACACTAAGATTAATAGTCCAATAGGAAAGAATGGGACCAACAACTCCAACTCCGCTTCATCCCTGATGGTAGATTGTAAACTACTCTAGAAACGGGTAAGACGAATTATTTTTATCGTTCCAATTATTTTGATTATTCGAAAACCTCAAGAAATGATTAGTCATTTCTAATACAATGTTACATACCAGCCTCATAGAAACACTTTTTTCTTTTCAAATTTTAAGAGACCTCGAATAATAAAATCAAATAATGAATTGCATATTAAACAGATTAATAACACAAAAGTATTTCTTTGATGCAATTGACTACTGTAACCCGAGCCGTCAACGAGACACCTCGCAATTACTCATTTCGCGTTACACACGAAATGCTGTGTAAAGTCTCGAAGAATTAATCAAGTTTTTATTCGGTTAATACTTCTAAAATTAAAATCTTACACTAATATTCAATTGATTATAATTATCTAACAACTACCAACAAGTTTTAGAGTAGTATTTATAATCATTTCGGACATTATAAAAGTATAAAATAAGTTAATGAGTGAATGACCTTTGTAATTAATAAGTTAATTATAAGAATAAGCAAGAAGGAAGGAAATAGAAGGCGAATGAGAAATATTTGCACACGTGCATAGGTGTGCATGGATGGATGATCCTCGCGCTAGCAAACTCATTCACACCACCATAAACACCAAGCTATCGCATGCATTAAAACACAGCCACACATCCATGTGCTCTTATGTGCATCTCTGATCTCTCCCGTTTACAACATTCTCCGCTATCCTTTATGCAAATCATCCCACCCTATAAGAGCTCAACCCTATTTTGATCAAGATTCCGATTCTAAATAACTTCAAAACTAATAAACCGATTTTTATGAAATTTGAACATTGCTACAATGAATGAATTCCACCCACAATGATAAGGTTATACGTAATAATTTCCAATATTTTGGAATGAAAAGTAAAACCTGCAATTAACTTGGAATTAAAATAATTTCCAAAGGCAATAAACAATTGCAAATACATCAGGTTAAACACCTTAGTGGTTTTCATCATTTCGCAAACCAATATTCGGTTTCGCGCTCGTCAAGAGTTAAAGAACTTCCATACGCTTGCATTATTGCAAACGAAGCAAATTCCGAAGAAGAAAAAGTTTATAATGCTCTTCCTAAATCATACCATTCCAACCGACCAATCAGAAATTTCCACCTGACGAAATTTCCCCCCTTATCGGTCGGCGATGCATCTACAAAACACATGGATTCTAAATCTTTGATCGCAAAGTTAGTTAGTTCGTCGTTCTTCTTGTAACAGTCAACTAGTTCGTCGTTCTTCTTTGCCCGTCCGGTCGGTAGTTCGGTTGGTCGTGTGTCGCGTCACTTAAGGATGTTACATACATAGCTGCCCCGTTATTAATTTAAATTCAAAATAATTATTAAATACCTTCATAGTTAAAATTAAAAAGAGTAAGAATATAAAGCAGTCATTTTAGAAGGCATCGTATGTAACGACGCTGCGGTTCATATTTCAAAAGCAAGGACTGATTCAAATGAGCAAGAAACGAAATACAAAGTATATAAAAAATTTAGAATTTGAAATATTATATAGGATTTATAATAGTCCATGCACATATAAGTTTAAATCTTTTTATGTTCTATGGGAATAAGAAGGAAGGAAATAGAAGAAGAATGAAAAAGAAGGTAATGGGCACTCGCACACGTGCATGAGGTGCGCATGGATAGACGATACTCGCGCTAGCGATCCACTTATACCAACATAGGCACCAAGCTACCGCATGTACTAAAACATAGTCACACATCCATGTGCTCGTATATGCATCCCCGATCTCTCCTGTTCACGCCATTCTCCATTATTCTTTATTCAACTCATCCTACCCTTAAAAGCGCTCACCCCCATTTTTGATCAAATTTTGACTCCAAAAATAACAATCCGATTTTCATGAGATTCGAACAATATTTAAATGAATGAATTCCACCC
>UCOH01010354.1:0-15625 GCA_900474275.1 Synergus japonicus
GCACAATCATTTAAAGTTAATTACTTAATATTAATATAATATTACGTATAATTATATTATCATACAGTTAATTGCATATATAATTTATTCAGTTGCATATTATATTATACATATATACACACATATAAGAAATATAAGAATCTTAAATTCCTTTCAAATACGAATCAGTGGTTTAATCTATATTATAATATAATATAATTGTAATATTATCAATAATTACATACATATTATAATATTTATTATTTATATTAATATCATTTAAAATATGCGTTAATCCTGAAAAAACAGAACCTGAAAATCTACGTATATAAGAATCGCGCGAAATATTCAAATCATTAAAATAACCAATTTCTTTAATTTCTTTCAATTTGCAGATCCAAATAGAAATAAATGACTATTATAATCTACTCTATTATAATATAATCCTAATATTAACATTAATAACATATATAATAGTATTAATATTAATATTCGACATCTGAAAAACCTAACCTCAACATCAAAACGCATCGAAATATTAAAATCGACAATTTCTTCAATTTCAAATGTGAATCAAGGAGATGAGGAGAGGAGATATAAATAGACCGCCCGAAGCTTTCCGAAGGCAATCGTACATCTTCGGCTTTTCAAATTCAGAAGAGGAGAAATTGCTGCGCGCGCAATCATTACGGTCTCCTACTATTTTCACATGGACATAGCCTCTTCATTGTGTGCGAGGGCATCTGATTTCAGATCTGGGCACACTGTTACCACATCGTTTACAGTGTTACCACACTGCCTACCCCTGCCATGTTTCTCGCGAGAACAAAAATATTCTTTTCAATATTATATCTTTTATACTAAACGCACAATAATTTTGATTTTTTTTTATAAAATCCACACGATATTTTACTATACATCTGTAGTTTTTTAGCACAATGGTAAGATTCGTTTTCATACAATTCTATAAAAAATTGCATGATTGACCTAAATTATAATCTTCATGGGCACTAAATAAATCTTTCGGCGATATAATTATAAATAACACGTACTTTTAATTGAAATTTCGTGTACATATTGCAAAAACTATCTACTTTCGATAAACGCTTTGCTAGAATACATTATTATTTTTAATTCAAGTATATAATGACAAATTTAGAAAAAAAAATTTGGAGCTGTGTGCCCCGCATATGTAATTCATATATAAAATACAAAATTTTTGCTATTAAACGTATTTTATTATATAAAAAGGAAATAAAGAGAGAAATTAAAGAATTTTTATGCAATGTTTAAGAACAATTCAAACAAATTATATATTCGTCTTCCTCGTCTACTGCAGCACATGCATCATGATGCATGTGCACCATCAAAAATAAAAAATATTTAAATAAATAAAAATATTCTATCAACAGTGAGGATATAAAATTCATAGTCGCAATTTGCATAGGTGCTGTGTGCCCCGAAACTACCTGGTCCTCTGTGCCCCCACAGTCAATTCATAAATAATGCTAACCTACATTTAATACATCGAACATTGCGGTAGCGAAACTTCGACAAAAAGTAAGCTAAGTGAACACTAACATATACTTAATAAAAATTTCAACAATTAAAGCATTTATAAACAAATGAGAAGGCTATATGTATGAAAGTTTCTTATAAGCCTCTGGCGAAGGCTTCGGATAGAAAATTTCCTATCCGAATTAATCCGAGCCAATGCGAAGTCTCTTTAATACCTCCAATGACACAATCGGTGTGGATTTTATTCACCCAAAAATTTTCAGGCAGAATATCTTCGGTAGACTTTGCAATTGAGTTTTGCAGCCAGTAAACTACTATGGATTTTAATCCATATTTTTTCATATATAACTCCTAGGTATATAGCTCATGTAGGAAACTCAATCAACCTGCCATAGAACTCAGTCTTCCTGCGATTTAGAAGTTTTCTATTTCGCGTGGAGACCAGTCATTCTGTTTTCTTCGGGTTAACGAATAAGCCTCGTTCGTTATACTATTGATCAACTGTTTTGAGCATACTCGAAGAAGCCCCATTATATTGGTGTCTCAATCATTAGTTTATCTGAAGTTGTAGTTTAAAAAGAGTGCAGATAGGCAGATAGATGCTATCCCCACTCTTATTTCCCCTACTCCAAGCGTCTGCCATTGCAGGAACATTCATAAAAACCACCCACTTGACGTACATTCTTCAATTCAGCTGGGCGAGTCCCACCGAGCAGATCGGACAGACTCTCGCCCGGTGAAAACTCATGCGCTTTACTTGCCGATAGGTAATTCTATGGTAAGCTAAGCGTAAGCGAAATCGCAAGGTATAGGTGATCCTATACTTGCCATTTTCAAATCTTTCTTCTTCCAAGAAGGATCGTCAATGGACAGTGTAACAAGGTTGTTACTCTAGTCGGTCTGGAGTAGGGGGGAGACTGTCGAGAAATGAATGGAAAAGTCTTCGAGTCAGTAAAAACAGACTCCGGTCGTCGGGACTCGAACCCTCGGCCGCCGGCTTGCAAGCCCGATACGCTACCACTGCGCCACGGAGTTTGGGTACTAGACGGTTATAGCCATCCAGTATTCTAGTTCCAGCTTCAAGTCAGTCGTCGATCAGTTTTTGGAGAGGAAAGGCAATTTATATGTGACGTGTCCCCATTACATCATACCTGGAAGTGGGAAAGGGAGGCATCTCAATTACGTCCCACGTAACAACAGGCGCTTCTGTCGTTGTCAACCCGAAGTCGAAAAAATGTCAATTGATGGGTGCATCCATAATTGCCATTTCTCGCAATCTGTCTCTAACTTTTTTCTTTCCGTCATTTCAAAGGTGTATACTTTTCATAATCGATAGGTGCTTCTATGATTGTCAAAATCTAACATAAATATTAATAGATAGGTGCTTCTAATATTAATATTTTTCACCTAGAATAAACTATTTTTCCGTTCTGTTATAACGAAACTTTAACTCATGTTGCCCATCAAACCAAATCATAAAATTAGAGAAGTTAATTTACTCTCGTTAGGTGCTTCTGAGAGGCTAATTAAATCGATATTAATAATATTCAATAAGTGCTTCTATGAATAGTATTTATTAATAATAGACGACGGAAATACACAACGAAACATTACTTTATCCTCCTGTCAACAGTGTCAACAGTGTCAACATCTCTCCACTTACCGTACCTAGCGTTGAGGAGAGGACAGGTAACGTCGATAATTTTATTCCATCATAAATCACCAGTATGTCTAGTTTATGTACCGAATTCTATTATTTTATGATAATTGTTTGACACATATCATACTATGATTACAGGAATAAGAGTAACATCGAAAGATTCTTTTTCCGCCTCTATTCTACCAGCTCTACATTCTCCGTAATTCAAGCGTCTCATTCAGATACATTGCTCCACCGGTTGCAGTTCACTCAGTTGTCTTCTTCCTAGAACTTTAGTTTGCTCACAAACTTAGATAACTTACATATATGTATGTATACACGTACATATATCCGTTACACTCACACTAGTTAAAATTAGATATGTATTTTATAGGAGAATAAATATTTTATTATTTTTGATGGTAAAAAATAATTGATATGTTTTAATTATCTCTAAAACCTGACCCTGGCTAGGCAGAAGCATCCGCTGAGATAATTACATAAAAGATTCAGAAAATCAGACCGTTAGAGTACGGTTATATGGAATGGACTACACTTACAGTTGACTCCGAATATCCGTACTTAAACTCGAATCTTAAAAATAAGACGAAATTATATACTTCTATCTTCACGTAGTAGATTAAGAAATAAATATTTTCATTTTGCTAACATCAAGAGGTTATTTCTGCTGAAGATTTAAATTTAAACATTTTAAAACATTTTGAGGTTTCAGAGGAAGGAAAAAATCAGAGAAGAACCTGTTTTGCTACATTTCGTGTTTTGGTTACAAATTATTAATTTTTCACTTGAAGTAATTAATTATATCTCTCGTTAGGTTTAGTTTAGCCACTGATTAAAGGTACATAACATTTAATACGAGACAAGAATCCACTATTTGGTGTGGGACGTTAATTATTTTATAGATTGCATGGATAGGTTATTGGTATTTGTTAAGTTTTGCAATAGTTAACTTGATAAACAGTCTTTTTATGAACTGGTTTAACTAGATAGCGGAAAACACACTGGTCACATATGATGAGATATTCTTAACATATCTTAAACGTTCATGTATTATAAATTCTCGTTATCTTAAGATTGGTAAATGATAATTTAGCGAGCTTAACATAGTTAGTTCTCTCTGATGGGAATGTAAAAAATGTTAATTTTTAATTTAACTTAAAAAAAACTCAAAACACTTCACTTCAAGCAGTTCAACTCACAAGTTTTGAGTTGGATCAAAACCTCGACAAATGTGCATATATAAAATTAACTATACCGTCACCTTAGGTAGAAATTAATTGGCGGGGAATAAAATAGCGGTAGCTGTATTCCTAGATATAGAGTACGCTTTTACCAATACTTGTATAAATCATATTTACGAGGTAATATCTTTAACTTAATGGGCATTTGTATCAGATGACCTGATCAATGGTACAACTGCTGAGATTCATGAGGAAGAGGAAGCTCCTAGATCTTAGGAAGTCGGTGTTTTATGGCAGATTAGTTGAATTTTCGACATCAAACATATATTTGAATCATATATGACTCAAAGCTAACGTGGAAATTACACGTTGATACTGCTGTTTAAAAGGCTAGAATGGCCTTCTGGATCTGTAGAAGCGAAATAGGTAAGACTTGAGAATTGAAACCTATTGTTGTACACTGGTTATATACTATGATAAGCAGGTCAATAATTAGATATGCGTCAATCATATGTATGGGAAGTAAGGACAAATATGACTGGCTGCAAAAATTAACTACAAAACCTACAGATGGAAATTTCTGAATCGATGAAATCCACATCGACTGCATCTTTGGAGGGACATAGACTGATGGTAAAAGGACTCGACGGTGCAGTTGAAAGGACTTACCTGAAACAGATAAGGAGGATCAACCTTTGTGAAAACAACGTCCTGGACATGGATATTATGGTTAGAAAACTCTCATTAATGAAATCTGTTAGAGGATGCTAAGAGCTGAAATCGCGGTAGTACTTAACAGATTCCCCATAGTATTTGTTGCTGAGGTGGTAGCTAAAATTAGATAAAACTAATCTGGATGCGTGGGGATTTGAGGTCGATCATCAGTTTCGTAAGTGCAGATACTCTGAGAAAAGAGCGCATAACATACTATGTGAATGTGATGCGCTAGCTATACTTGGAGAAAGATATCTCTGGGACTGTTCTTTAAGCACGGAAAATTTTGACATCTCTTATGGAGTAATATACACATGCATGATGAAAAGTCCTCTAATAGGTGATATTTAATGGAATGGGTATAGTACAATACATTTTACCACAGTGCTATAGAGCATTTATTTGCCCTACCCAGATAATAATAATAATACTCCAATTGGCTCCACTGCACGTGCCGCTATTAGGGAAACTATTTTCTTGAACTGGGAGTATTAAGACCTTAGAAGTTTTGCACTATTTACAATTGGACTTGCTAGATAACGCCCTAATTTAAGCATTATTCGGAGAATAATTAGGTTCTAATAATTAGGTTCTAATTAAAAAATTCAAGTTGCATCAACTTAGCAAAGAAAAATTAACCGCTGTGTAGTCACATTCTCCTTACATTTCTCGCGTCGTGGTGCTTAGCGGGCTTACACTTACTTTTAAGCACTTCGCGAAGCTTAGAGAACCAACGTCTGCTAAGATTGCTTTATCGTTATTACATACTTTTGCTTTAATTACTTTAGTTTTACTTGGAGAAGAGAACTAATTAAGTGAAGATTATAATAATTTTTTCAAAAGTTGATGATTTGACCACTTTTCTTACGAAGCACAAAATTAAACAATTCCAAGGACTAGAGGGCTATTATAGGCTATTTTAAAACTATTTTTGATTCCATTCCTCTTTTTCGCCTCCCAACCGATTCTGGATATGCAAATTTAAACCATATTGTTGTTAATCTTGTAATGTACCGAAAGGTACAAAGAGAGAGAAGGAATACTAAATATTTACAAATATATTTAGATTGTGCGTCCCTGATTATTATTGTGACCACCTGACACTGAGAAAAGTGCCAAGAGGAGAGAAGTCTTTGGACCCCCGTTGAGTCCAAAAGGGGAATCCATCCTGGTCTCGAAAAGGCATTGCTGTTTCACTATTTTGGATTTTTGATACGTGGATTTTGAATTTGGTTCTGAGGTTTGAGAGTTCTTCCTGTGGGATAATTAATATTAAAATTTGGAATCACGGGGACGCTTGTGATTTCAATTTTTCACAAAAAGCAACTGTCAATCACTGAAATGAAAATCGGACGAAGGAGAAACGTCGTTGAGATACATCATGCGAAACAGCGTTCTTCGATCTTTTATGAACCAAGGTATAAGAAGGAATTAATTATATATGGAATGAGTGTCTTGTTAAACTATTGCTTTTTCTTACCTAGCTCAAATGTGGATAAATGGTGTGTGAGAATAGATTAAAATTGTGCGGTAAGAGATGTATGAAATCGTCGTAATTAGGGTACATGGAAAATTCTGAGCTGTGAGAACGTCTGAATTTAAATTGATGCTCGAAATAAATGTCTGACGGAACGCTTTCGCGATAGAAGTTCGAAACCATTGATTTTGATTTGATCGCTAGGTTAACATGTTTACTTTCGCATTACACTTGAACCTCATGATAGCGACGCTCGTATTAGCGGTTTCGTAGAATTGGCGGTACTATATATAGTTGGTAAGGGGTTCAGTGGGGCCGGAAGTGCGACGCCTCGAACTCAGCAGTACAATGGAAATGTTTCCACGTTTCCATTGTTTCCAATACGTCCGTGTTAGCGGCAGACCAACCGAGCTGGCAGCCAACAAAAAGTATTGCCTTTAAATAAATACAGAAAAATAGCCTGCACCAATAGGTCTTGAAGCAGTAATTTTGAAGCAAGAAACTGTCGATCCTGCTGGAAAAATATTGAATCAGACCTGTAGCATACCTACTCATTGCAATACATGCCTTTTACCTCATCCCGGGAAATTATAGGGCCAGAGGCCACTGAATAGTCTTAAGCTATATTCGACTTCACTCTAAACAACATCTGGTACATTCCTCCTTACATCAGCTTTAAATTTGGAATATTTGAGAACATATAGTCGAAAAATTAATTTTTGAAAATTACAATTAACCATAACTTTCTTATTTTTCAATGAAATACCATAATGTTATTCAATTCACCTCGATGCAAGAGTCTTTCTTCTTTTTACATTAGTTTTAAATTTTGATTATTAGAGAACTTATAGTTGAAAAATAAATTTTAATAAAATTATAAAAGTTCATAAAACTTATAAAATTAAATATTTTATTAATCCCTTGTAAGAAACTCAACTTGATATATCATGGAATAACTGTGCTAACCATTCGATAGATCAGGAAAAAGTCTATGAAAAACGTATATGACAAAATTTAGTTTATTTCATACGAAACATTCGAAATAAGGTTTACAAGCACAATATCGAAAAATTCCCCCTCCCCTATCTCGGACAATTTTTATCTAATTGCAAAAATTTTTTCTGTAAAGTTCTACCTAGTAAGACTACCGATGGAAAATTGACTGAGTTAAAGTCAATATTTAAACAATACTTTCTTTTCAATATCTCCGGTCCACGATCTTGTTGATGAAGCATTTTGAAATTCCAAAAGTACGTTCGGAGATGAATTATCTTCAAAGTCTTGTAAGAATTTTCGTTCTTCAACCTGAGTTGAATCCTTTGAATTATCCTGATGATCTGATGAATCTCTTTTTCTTTTTACTTTTCTTCAATACGTCCTAATCTACAGCAGTTGGGTTCAATCGCTGAAATTTCTTGAAATTGCTAATCTCCCATGAAATTCTTTAAATAACAAATTAAAATTCTTATAAACTCGATAAACTATCTCCAAATTACTAATGTAAAGAGTAAATTTTTAAAAATTAGTTGATTTTTTATCGAAGAATTTATGGAAGGATTTTTTTTTGTTAAAATTGAAAATAATTTACCCAAAAAAAATATTTTTTATAGTGACTATTGATATTTATATTATTTCTTTTACTTGCCGGTTTAAGTCTAGCGCATGGCTAACCCTTACCTCACCTTATTTCATACCACAACCTCGAATGGAACAAAACGGAACCACTTTTACACTGCATTCTTGGCATTGACGTGACTTTAGAACCACGCCTATCAACTGACCAAAGGTGGGTGTGGTATATGTGTATTTATGACGTACTTTACGATCAGAAAACTTAATTGCATCATAATATTATATGCATGAAATTGCTCATTGACGGGTCAAGTTTCCTGTGAGGCTGCTTTGCGGGTGACTTCTCATTGATTTTGTAGAGTATAAGTTTTTTTTAATTCACCATGTTTATGATATGTGCCTTACGTAAACATTTTAATTGAGAAATGTATGATATGAATATAAAATCGTAATATTATATTAAACGAAAAAACATTTGTGAAAGTGAAAGAGTAAGAGTGAATCAGATTGAAGAAGTTTTGTCTTTAACTCTACATTGAGAGAAAATGTAGTCGAGTAAATAAAAAATGTGAATGAAAGTTTAATATCGTACTGTTTTAAAACAGAAATATACGGTACTCTTACAACTATTCATAATTCATACCGTTGTTTCACGTTATAATAGTACTTTTTAGTAAATTAAAGAAGAAAAAACTATACAATTATGAATATACAATAATAAAGTATTATGAATTTGTATTTAAGAAAATAAATTGTACGAACAAATGACATTGTCTTTACTAAGTTGTGGAAAAATAATAATATTACCAAGAACAGTGAATATCATTATCTGGAAAGCTCTATTCAAGAAACTGACATTATTAATGTCACTTTCCTAGAGGCTTGCGCAGATGTATTGCGCGGCAAACATTCCAGATTTTTCACATAGTTTGTTTGCCAATCTTTACCGTGTCCTTCCGACTAACTCCGATTTATGCCGAGTCCAAAGACGAATAATAAATGAATTACTGATTTCGCTTTATACAAGATTATATCTAGAATGTATAAAGCGAAATCATATATATATATATATATATATTGACTTATTTCAATAACGACGAAATTCCTTTTCTCAAATGACACACCAATTGCGCATGCGTATTGTATATAATATAATATTTCTGATACCAAAAACTGTAGTATCACCAAAGGTTCTTACGTGTATACTTTCTAATTCTCAATCAAAAATTTCAAACGATAAATAATTTTTTTCGTATAATGAATTTCAGGTGCTCTTATTCTCTCTCTGGAAGTTTAAGATGATTTTGCCAGACTGTCAAATGTGTAACATACCAAATTTCGGAACAAATTCAATTTTATTCCTGTGTTGAAGCTCACTTTAGAATCTGTCCTTTCGAGAGAAAAAGTAAAACTTAGTTTTAAATTTCACTTTTGACAGTCAAATACTAATTTAAAAAAAAAATGCTCACGGTCAATCGAAAGGGCGTGAAAAAATCTATCCAAACTATGGTGTGTAGAAATATTTTTATTGCTATTCAAAGATTCACAAATATCCGAAATAGATGGTATCTGCACAAAACCATGAAATTCCACCCCCTCTCCTTCAGTAAATATTTGCTCAATGAGGAAAATTTTTTTCCCATAAACTATCATCCAATAGAACTACAATTTGACAAAGTTTGAGTTCGATCAGACAAAGACCGATTCTAAAGTGAGTACACTTGACATGAAATCCCCCATATGTACACTCGAATCTCCCAATAACGACTAAATCCTGACCAGACGCTTTCTCAATAACGACGAAATTCCTTTTCTCATATGACACACCAATTGCGCATGCGTCACATCAATTGCGCATGTGTATTGTGTATAATATAATATTTTTTAGCATTTCAAATTGCGCGCTAATAGAAACCAATCAGATCCCGGAGCGTAACGCATGCGAAGTGGTATCAAGTGAGATTTTAGGTCCATGCGGGTCGTTATTGAGAAAAGAATGCAGTCCTTATTGGGAGATTGTCGTTATTGGGAAGGTCGTTATTGGGAGATTCGAGTGTAAGTATTTCACAAAAAGGGACATTTTTTTTTCTTTTGTACAACTTTTTATTAACGACGTGCTTTATTACATTCCCATTAGATAATGTATTAGATTTGTATAAAATTTGACTCTCCCCAGTTTCTGTCAAATGTCCACGTTTTGTGACCCCCTGAACCCGAGAAAGCTGATTTTACGAATGCGTCTATCTGTCTCCCTCTCTCTGTATGCACTGAGAAACCCGCGTTTGTATTTATTGTTAAAAAGCACACTAGATTTTACTATCTGTGCTTATCAATAAGGGGCAAAAAACAAATTTTAATAATATTTACTAACCTCAATAGTAACGCGTAGATGTTTACAGAATTACAAAGTATTTTAGAATAAGAACTAAAACTGTTGCAGAATTTGTGAACTATATAGTACAATGACGCGCAGAGACCATGCGCATCGAATTACTAACTGGGTTAGTAAAATATGACAGTTAGAATCACAAAAAAATAAAAGCTTTGAAGGGGCCTACTTCACACTATAGCCTACATGTATTAATATTCTAGCCTACACATATTTTATAATATCAAAAATTAGAAATTACAATTGTATATAAATATTATTAAGTTGAGCTGAAACAGAAAAATCGAGTTAAAAGAAATAGTAGTTGGTGGAAATCGAACAAGGGTCTCCGGGTTAGCAGTCGGACGATGTTCAATTTACCTATAAGAACATAATAAGATTGTCAATAAAAACACCCATATGACTGTCTAAATCCGTTGTTCGAAAATCGGCACACATCGGATACGCTCGGCTGCGCTCGGTCCAAGATTTGACTTTTTCTATTAAATCAGTTAGTAATTTCTTCTACATATTTAGTAAATTATATTACTTAAAATAGTCGTTACTTCTATTCTTTTTGTAGAATTTATTAATTTCTATAATAATTTTTCCTAAATCGGATTTTACTACAGAAAATAGTAAACTGGTATTACTAAGTAGGAAATCTTCTTATAAAAATAGTATAACTTATTATTTTTGTATTAAAATGTCGAAATTTAAGGTTTTTGCCCCGACTTGCTATCCATATTAGTAATTTTTCTAACATAGAGTTTCTCAGTGCGTGACTGTGTCTGTAGATTTTTAGTTTAAAGCACGATAACTTTCGACACTTAGTGTCCTAAAATTCAGGTCAAGTTCGTTCTATTTTGGATAAAAATTAAAAAAGTTGGAGCATTTTGAAAATTTTTGAAATCACTTTATTCTTAAATTTACAAAATTATATGTACGGATGTTCATAGCTCTGAAAAAGTCGAATAATTTATTTTATGACTTTTTTTCGGTAAAAAAATATTTTCAAACATCAGATTTCGAAAATGCAAAGAAACGTAAATTAAAACGAAAATTAAAAATTGAAGCCAAGTAGTGCACGATGTAGAAAAAAGTCAAGAGATGACAAATTTTGCTTTTTAAACATAATATAAGATTGGTATAACGACTTTTTGAATTTTTTAAAGAATTGAAAATTCAAATTTCGAGGCAAATAACGCGAGATATTACAGAAACTAGCTGTGAATTCGATCTCGGGTGTTTCACATTTATATTTTTTTTGGACCCATTTTTGAGCACTTTGCTTCCTCATTCTGATAATGTTGCCAATAAATTTGCTTCCTCATAGAGGAAGCATTAACGATGTAATCATAATTTTATTAAAATTCAATAAAATTCATTAATCATGTAGGTCAATCTATTTGTTTTGACGCAAGGAATCTTTCTTTCCTTTATTCATAAGCTTTGAATTTTCATTATTTCAAAGTTATAGTCGAAAAATCAATTTTACAAAAATTCAAAATCTACATAAAAATTTTAAAATTCAATATTTTGAAAAATCCGTAGGCACGTTTTGAGATATTGGTGGTGCCAATATATGTACTCTACAAATTTCATAAATTTATCTACAACTGTCTTTAAGTTAATAGGGCGACAAAAAATGTCGACATCCATACACATACAACAAAACATTCGGACAATTGATTAGAATGTTGTATTAGATATTTATCACGTGAGGAAAGTTTAATTAAACGATTTTAAAAATATTAGAAAATGTATCCAAAACAAAGCTTCCCCTAAAAGGAAGCAAAAATGATAAAAAAAACATAATTATTGGTCTTAAAAAGATGTACAAATTCTCTCTTGACCATTTTTTGATAAGATGACTTATTATTAATGAGAATGTTTTCCTTAAGGTTGATAGAACCTTAAGTAAATTAGATTTCTTCTTCATTTAAAACTGAAGTATTTAAAATACATAAAAGTATATGGCAGTGATAAAGCTTGTTAAGCGAGTGCTAGCGATCTGAAGGGTACAAGCGCGCGAAGCGCGCTGTTGAGTAGGAGAGAGCAGGGCACAGAGGACCGACGGGGCACAGGGGTTCGCTTCAATAAAATTGTATTTTGTGGTGCGATCTCTTCATAATGACCGTAATTACATTCTTTAGTGATTATTTCAGTTTGTGTAAAGTCGAGACGCATTTTGAATGAACGCTTTTGGAAAAAAAATATAAAAAACGAAAATTCAAGGAAACCTTATAAGAAACTTTCATACGTATATATAGCCTTCTCATTTGTTTATAAGTGCTTTCATTGTTGAAATGTTTATTAAGTATATGTTAGTGTTCACTTAGCTTACTTTTTGTCGCAGTTTCGTTACCGAAATGTTCGATGTATTAAATGTAGGTTATCATTGTTTGTGAATTGATTGGGAGGGGGGGGCACAGAGGACCAGGTAGTGATGGGTACATGCATCGTGATGCATGTGCACCATCGAGACGAAGGAAGACGAAGGAAGACGAGGAAGCCGAATATATAATTTGTTTGAATTGTTCTTAAACATTGTATAAAAGTTCTTTAATTTTTTTCTTTATTTCTTTTTTTAAAAACAAAATACGTTTAATAGTATAAATTTATATTTTATATATGAATTACATACGCAGGACACATAGAATCGGCAAAGTCCTCTGTGCCCCGCGGGATGGGGCACAGAGGTCCATAAATATTTTTCCAAATTTGCCATTATATACTCGAATTAAAAATAATAATGTATTCTAGCAAAGCGTTTATCGAAAGTAGATAGTTTTTGCGATATGTACACCAAATTTCAATTAAAAGTACGGGTCATTTATAATTATATCACCGAAAGAACGTTAATCGGTCCTCTGTGCCCTGCTCTCCCCTATAAGATAATTTTTGTAAGCATATAATGGTTTCTCACGGTGATGTGACAAAGAGTGTCCGATTGCGAATTGCGAGGTGACAAAAACACCTCTAGAATGCTCATATTTTTGAAACCTAAGTAATGAATGTCGCGTAATAACATTCAGGCACTTTTTGTCTGCGGGAACAGAAGTAGATTAAGATAGTTATAGTCCTAACAAGCGTACCGGCAGGACGTGCTGCTTGTTACAGCCGGGCAATTGTTTGTAAAAACATTAAGTTAATGAATCAGTATCATTATATTTGATATTAATTAGTCCTTTGGATTGATGACCCAAACTCACGACAGCGGGCAACATGGAGAGCGAAGCGCGATGTGTGATGAAAATGTGCCTGTAAAGCAGATAAGGTTCTTTTTTTTTGTTCCTCACAGTGGAAGCTTTGTAGTTATTAAATTTTCCACACTTGATAAATGTCTAATACAACATTCTAATCTATTGCCGGAATGTGTGTGTCACCGTTTTTTGTCGCCCTATTAACTTAAAGGCAGTTTGACCCGGCCAGAAGAAGGTTTCTGACCGGAATCCGACCGGGTCAAACTGGGATAGTTGCCCGACCGGGATCTGACCGGGTTCCGACCGGGACACGGTCGGGCTAAACCGGGACACACCTGATTTAGCCCGGTTTACTATTTATTAATTCCCCAGCCGGGATCTGACCGGGTTCCAACCAGGATCCAGCCGGGCCAAACCGGGCCACACCTGATTTAGCCCGGTTTACTATTTATTAATTCCCCGGCCGGGATCTGTCCGGGTTCCAACCAGGATCCGGCCGGGACAAACCGGGCCACACCTAATTTAGCCCGGTTTATTTTTCATAATTGCCCGGCTGGGATCTGACCGGGTTCCCACCGGAACCCGGTCGGGACAGTCGAAAAGTTATTTTCATTAAAAACTGTATGACATTAATTTACTGGTTAAAGATCAAATTTCAAATACTTGTGATAAAAAATCTGTGACGTGTGGTTCAGTTACGCCGCGCAGTGTGATTGGGGTGATTGGACAGACAACAATATTAGCAGACGACAAAAATGATGCAGAAGTATAAGGATCATAACCTTAAAATCAGTTAAAGAAAAAAATGGACCCGGAGAAAAGGAAATTAGTCGGCGATCAAAATCGCTTTGTGAAAACATGAAACTTTGTGAAAACATGAAACAGATTTTTTGAAAAACTATCTTCTAATTTACAATTATTTACTGCTATACATATCATATTTATGTGTACAAAATTAAAAAAAGTTATTGATTTTCTATTGGGATTCGAAATCGTGACGTCACACGATTAAAATTGCCGCCGTAAGTAGGTCTGGGAAATCGTTGATCAACTTCTTTTTATTTTCAAGCATAGTTTCCCAATGAAATTATACTTATTTTTTATGTGATACACTTTTTGCTTATTTTTAATAATTTTATATAAAATTTTTGAATTATCAAAAAAACGTGATTAAAAGAGAATTAACTTTTCCGAACGAGGTTTTGCATTACGTTGTCCTGTGCTCGTAATGGCGATCCGGCGTACTTTCGGCGTCTTTAATGATAACGACGCAGTAAACGCCGGTTGACGCGTTGTTACACTTTAAGAAGTCTGTTAGATTTCTTACAACAAGATCCAATTACCTGGAGAAAGTGGATTGTTTATAAAGGTAGGTGAACTTTATTGTTATGAAGTGATCATTCTTAATATTCTTCAACGTTAAAGTTGAATCAATTTTCTGAACCGGTTTCATAGGTTAGGTTATCAAGTGAGACTTCTGAAATTTATTTTATCTTTTGATGACAATTTCTTGTGATTTCTAAGAGTTGTGTTCATAAAATTAATGTATTTCAAATTACATTCGATCCTCTTATTTTCCACTCTCCATATTTTATGTCATTGGAACTATCTCCAGTATATGTATATGTAGTAGATAAGGGGTAGGGCGACAGAGAGACGTGAGTTATCATTGTTCGTCTATTGTTCTCTGTTTTAACCTGTCCAAACCCGTACGACATTCGGGTATAAAATATGGAGGATTGAGTGTACTTACAAGACTTTGTGACATAACAGATTGTGTTTTTAAAATCAGTCTTAGAATTTCGTAAAATTTTTTACACTTTCACTTTGAGGCTAGGGATAAATTAAAATTTAAGACTGATTTTAAAAACACAATCTGTTATGTCACAAAGTCTTGTAAGTACACTCAATCCTCCATATTTTATACCCGAATGTCGTACGGGTTTGGAC
>UCOH01010357.1:0-17581 GCA_900474275.1 Synergus japonicus
CTACAGACATAATTTAAAAAATGTATTTAGAAATTTTAGAAATCCAAATTTGAATTAATTAGTTATATTTAATAATTAAATTTTCTTATTACTTGTATTAAAATAATTTTAGGCAATTCTATAATTATTATAATATAAATAATTTCAATTCCCTAAACTTTTTCCCTTAATTTTCCACTTGCCGCCTTCGGAATAGTTCTACATGGTTATACAGCTATATAGGCTCGCTGATAATCGCTGAGCTCTCGCCAAAATATCTTTGCTCTCACCACTGGCGGTGACTCATTCATGCATGCGATAACACGATTTGACGCGGTTACCATGGAAACAAAGGGTAGCAATAAAATGATGAAGAGGGCAGCACCTCGATATGGGCTAAACAGCAGTTATCCCCACTACAAAATGTCCCCACTCTTGGCCTATGCCGCATCTAGGTACTAATATCTTTGATTCCACCACGTATTTTTCATCTCTGGTTAGCTAACGCTATACCCTGTTCGCAATAACGTCTAGTTTCAGCCTATTTCTGTTGTACCTGCGATCCGATTGGCTGAGTCAAAAAACTTGTACCAGCGCGCCAAGTCGGCCTCTGACTTAAAAAAACTCGTGTTTTTCTGTTTTTTATGTTTATTATCAAAGCCGACACCGAAGCGTCTCTATAAAATATGTTTTAAAAAAGTAAATTCCATCAGCCTTAAGAGCGATGGAATCTGAAAGTAAAAACTGTCAACAAACTGTCAAAAACGGTCAAAATCTGTAGAAAGACACAAGTCTATCACCAGGATTTTCAAATATCCTCTCAAAGGCAAAAGAGGGAAAATTTCTATGTTCTTGATAGCAACAAATAGAGAGAAGAAATGAGTCGAAGGGGCTTGATGATCTGTTCTTCGAAAACTCACTTTTATAGTCCCAAAATAGCGTGTAATTATTTCTTGTCAGAAACGGCGGACATTTTGACTTTCATGATGGAAGAAACTAAATATTGATAGCTGCGACAGTGGCACCCTGCGCGCGCAGCACGTGTTGGCTTCCTGCTAGAGAAATTTTCCCATTGGTCAATTTAATTCAATTTTGAATCGCGCGGCAGATTACAGTCAATTGCAGAATATCTCTAGCAGGAATCAATATTTAGTTTTTTCCAACATGGAAGTCAAAATGTCCGCCGTTTTTGACAGGAAATAAAACACGCTATTTTGGGACTATAAAAGTGAGTTTTCGAAGAACTGATCATCAAGCCTCCTCGATTCATTTCTTCTCTCTATTTGTTGCTATCAAGAACATTGAAATTTTCCCTCTTTTGCCTTTGAGAGGATATTTGAAAATCCTGGTGATAGACTTGTGTCTTTCTACAGATTTTGACCGTTTTTGACAGTTTGTTGACAGTTTTTACTTTCAGATTCCATCGCTCTTAAGGCTGATGGAATTTGAAAACTTTAATGTAGAGAAACTCGGATTCCAGGGGCGTGACTAATACGGGGTTCTGGGTGTCAGAAAACTCAGAGAGTAATTCGAGTATACCTACTTGCAATATGCGGGAGTGTACAAATTATTAGACGGATAATACAATTCCACACTAAAAGCATTTTTTGAGGCCTTGAAATCCGGTTTTTTTATTTTTTTTTATTTAGTTTTATTGTGTAGGGTGCCTCCCGACACCCAATATTTTGAGACCCTTGTTGCGACCCTGTCCAATTCTGTCAACTTTTCAGTAGGATTTGGAATCGGTCTTTTGACGGAAAAAAAGGGCAAGTTGATCGATTTTTGTTAGCACACTTTGGAAAGAAAAGGTGTAGAATAGGCCGAGACTCCCTAGTTTTTCGATAAGACGAATATATAAAGCGATGCAGATGAATAAATATGCGCCTCTAATGGCGGATATTTTGACAGCACGACCAGAAAATAATAGATTAATAGGTAGATAGCTACGAATTGATACAGTGCTGATCTCACTCGGCGATAGTTTTGGCGGGAATGATTTGAATTGTAAGATGAAAGATAATCTCCGATTTTAAAGATTTATTCTATTATTGACAAATTTAAATGATTTTAGTAATATAAATGCATTGTATAATTGTTACTAAAGGTAGGGATTCATTTTTTCTTATAATAAATATGAGAAGGATCAAACGATAAAAGATTACTGCGATCTTTCATCTTGCAATTCAAATCATTCCCGCCAAGACTATCGCTGAGTGAGGTCAGCACTGTATCAATTATGTGACGTTTTGCGCAGGCTCTCTGCTGCCGAACGCCCTTATTGGTGGTTCGTGTTGTAATTTAAGTTATTGGAATAAACCCGGGAAAGTTTAAATAAGAAAACTTTTATTCAGGTAAATTAAATGGTTTTATTTTTATATATATACGATTATATGACAACTAATTGCGAACACAAATAAGTTTAAATATAAATATCCAACGAGCAAGAGCGAACGAGTTTCCTGTTCGAGGATCGGAAAATATCTGACTTCTTCATTTGCTCTGGGCGACGCTGGGCCCTTTTTTGGGTAGAAGAAATGGTGGGGATCACCCCCACTTTATTTTACATTTTCACTTGGATGAATCATCTACCGGTACTAGAGCGGCTAGAAACAAGAGACCCTTTTTTTTAAACACATGTTTTAGTTATAAATGGAAACTGCCAGGAAAAGCCCATAAGCCGTTATGTCCATAGAATTCCCAACCAATTTCCATTCATAATAACTTTCTTTTTTATACAAAAAATTAAGTAAGGGTCTTTCGTTTTAAACCTCTCGAGTTTACAACTAACATATTTTTCTTACTTTCTAAACGTGGTTCGCCCGTGCTTCTAAAATTTATATGGGTATTTTTATTAGTATTTTTATGAGTAAAAGTAAGTGGGAAATTCCTTGGGAATTTTGAGGAACATTAATTGTGGGAAAGTTTCTTGGGCCATTTCTTAAAATAAAATCTAAAATCTTAAAATTAAGTAAATAAATTTTAATTTACGCGCCAGTCGATAAGGTAGAACGAGTGAAGTGTAGTCACTCGTAACAATTAGTAGCTATCTATCTATTAATCTATTATTTTCTGGTCGTGCTGTCAAAATATCCACCATTAGAGGCGCATCTTTATTCTTTATTCATCTGCATCGCTTTATATATTCGTCTTATCGAAAAACTAGGGAGTCTCGGCCTACTCTACACCTTTTCTTTCCAAAGTGTGCTAACAAAAATCGATCAACTTGCCCTTTTTTCCGTCAAAAGACCGAATCCAAATCCTGCTGATAACATTAGTTTCTTTCCACAGATTTTGACAGTTTCTGTCAATTTTTTCTTTCAAATTCCATCGCCCTTAAATATAAATTATTTCAGAAATTATAGTCGAAAAATTACTTTTTTACAAATACGATTAACCATAACTTTATTATTTTTCAATTAAATGAATTAATCTTACAGGTCAATCGATACGTCTCGACATAAAGAATATTCAGTTTCCTTACGTCAACTCAAAATTTTGATTATTTGAAAACACAGAGCGAAAAATTAACTTTCAAAATTATAAATAAACATAACTTCCTCATTTTTTAATTAAATGCATTAATCATATAGGTCAATCGATTCGTCTCGATGAAAGGCATCTTCATTTCCCTTACACTAGCTTTAAATTTTCAATATTTGAGAAGTTATAGTGGAAAAATGAATTTTACGAAAATTATAAAAGTACATAAAACTTGTAAAATAAAATATTTTGTTAAATCATTATAAGAAATTCAACTAGGTATATAGTGGACTAACTGCAAAATTTCATCAATTTATCTCTAAGAATTTTCAAGAAATTGCTGGATCGTGACACACGTACACATATACACACACATCCGGACATTTTTTCAGATCATCATTTTAGATATATTCCCCTTGAAATATGTTCAAAAAACCTTTTTTAGGAAACTGGATTTTGTCACCATTAGAAAGCTTTCTCTATGAGGAAGCAATTAATAACACAATTAATTCAATGTTTCGAAATAATTGATTCGTTCTTTAATTAATCGTGGCCTTCTTTTGACACTTTGAGGTTATGTTGAACCCCCTTAATTTGATTAGAATTTAAAAGTGTTTTGAGGTGTAGTTCTTTACAATTATTTTCGGGTAATTCGACTATAGCTCGTCGGCTAGTCGATAAGAAATGATAACTTTAGTCGTCAAATTCTACTTATTGAGTCGGCATTTATGACAAAGAAAAATATCTATAGTTTGAGTAATATTTAATTCACTATTGAAAGTTGAAAATATCTTGAACGTAATTTTCAAAGAAAATAAGGGTGTTGGAGCCAAGTTCTAATCTAAAAATTCAGTTTCTTCATTTTACTCAACATTTTTTTCCCTTTGTAGAATTTATAATTTTCCTTGGGTAAAATGGAGAATAGAATTTTCAGCTTAACACTTGGGTCCATCGCCCTTGCTTCATTTAATAAATCGAGCCTTTAGTCAGTCTTGTTTATTATGCTGATTACGATGCTTATTTCGAAGAAAAAACAGATTTTTATACATACATATGAATCACGCGACTTGATGTACAAAATCTGGTATTTCCAGAAGATACGTTAAAATCGCTCTTTATTAATTGAGTCATTATTTATCCATGATAATAATCTTAATTTCTAGCAAAATAATTAATTTTAATATCATATATCCTATTGAAAAAAAATGCATCAATTCAGTAATAAAATAAAAATCATCTATTTATTATCCACTAAAGTCGTATCAGCTATCATTATTAACTACTAGAAAAGAAAACAAAAAAGTGAGTGGAGTTCAAAAGACACCAAAATATTTCTTGATCTCTGCCTTATGACTTGTAGGAAGAGAATGTTTGCAACGTGATGAATGATAATTATTCACATCTCATACTTGTAATAACTAAAGCACTTGGACATTTGTATCTTATAAAGTTATAATAATTACATAGATTTTTGTTCTTGAATTTTTTCAGAATTCGGGAGAGATTCCGATGATTAAAAAGATTTTCATTTTAGATTTATTAAGGGCGTTCGACCCAAGTGTTAAGCTCAAAATTCAATTCTTCATTTTACTCAATGAAAATTATAGTTAAATCTTTTTTCACTCTGTACTGCTAATCTTTTTTCAAATATAAGACTGCACTCAGAGCGAAAAAATATTTGTTTTCGATTATACTTTTTGCATAAAACGACGAATTTAAAATCTATCTTCAAAAATGAATATCTTCATTTTACCTGATTTTACATAACAAAATATTTGAATTAGATATTTTCTCGCTGTGTTCGCGTAATTCTAGTTAAAAATTTATTAATTATACAGAGGGAAAAAATTCCAAACTTAATATTTGTTTAGTAAAATTAAGAAATTGAATTTTTGGATTAGAACTTGGCTCCAACACCCTTAAATTTCCGATAATTCTTCTATTTTCATGTACATAATCCATTTCTGCATACAGATCCAGTGGGACATCTCGAACAAGGAGGACCTTTAATATAAATTGGTTGGAACAAATAATTACCAGCAGGTCCATAATTGCAAATCAGAATTTGATCCCTCCCTAGGTTGTCATAAGTGGTTCGAACCCATCCTTTTTGAGTCAATTTGCTCACTTGAATTTGTGCTGGATTTTCTGCTGGAAAATTTAATGGTGTTTGCTTGGATACGAAATCCCATTGTCCTTTTTTAGAATTCCATGATGCGATTTTCAACGCTTCAGTTGGAGGAGTTTCTTTGATAAACGTATTTAAATCACCAGGCTCAGAAAAATCTATAGATTGGAAAGAGCCGGCTACTTTACCATTTGAATCTCGCTGACTATTTGAGATCCAGTAGCCTGGAATGAAAATTGTAAATTTAGAGTTTTTATTGCTAGTTGACAAATCTGGAATTGGTAAATTATCTTTAATTTTTGGTGTCGACTGATCAATATTTTCTGTAGAATTTTCTGTTGTATTTTCTACTGTGGTTTCTCCGAGAATATTTTCCTCCTCAGCATTATTACTTGTAGATGGTGTTGTGATTTGTTCTTTTTCAATATCTACTGTTGTCGTGATGTCTTCTGTAGAATTTTCAACTGTACTCTGTTCGAAATTGTTTTCCTCCGAAGATTGAGGAATACTAGTGCTAAATGATTGTGTAACTATCTCGTCCTATTCAATTCAAAGGAAAGGAAAAGAAATAAAAATTTATTTATAAATATAATTGAAATATGTATTTAAGGATGTTGGAGCCAAGTTCTAATCGAAAAATTCGATTTCTTCATTTTACTCAAGAAATATTACATTTGGAATTTTTTCTCTCTGTAGGATTAATTAATTTGTAACTAGAATTATGCGCACAGAGCGAGAAAATATATCTAATTCAAATATTTTCCAAGCAAATTAAAATTATTCAATTTTGAAGTTAGATTTTGAATTATTCGTTTTAAGCAAAAAGTGTCGAAATTAAATATTTTTTCGCTTTGTATGCAGTCTCATATTTGAAAAAAGAGATTAACGCTACAGAGCGAAAAAATATTTATCTATAATTTTCGTTACATAAAATGGAGAATGGAATTTTGAGCTTTTGGGTCCAACACCCTTACTAAATAAATATTTTATAATTTTAAATTTACCACGAAATCTTCTACTGAATCTGAAAATGTGGATGAGATATCATGTAAATCAGGAAGAATATCAGTCCTTCTATTTTTATCTCCAGTATCGAAAACAGATTGGTTTCGAGACGAAGATGACAGAACGTATTCCATTCGCTGATAACCTTCTACCCTGTACGCTCCACCATATGTTACTCTTCCACATCCAACATAACGAGTGTTACCCCATACAAGTTGAGTGTAATGACCGACTGTGGGTTGAAATTGAAAACTGTCCACTATTTGAGAATTAAATTTGGGTACTTCCTCATACCAGGCAGAAATTGCTCGACTCCAATCTACTGTGGAAAATCCAGAACTGAAGTACATATTTTGACCCACGTGGAAACGAGCTGTAAAATCAAATTTATATTATAAACTATTTTAATTTTATTTTTATTATTTATTTGAATTTTTATTAATTAATTTTTTTTTATTACAGGGCGGCACTGTAATAAAAACATGTCAGAGAACTATACTGAAGAGAATTAAAAATTCTAAATTACAAAAAAAAAGAAGTAGAAAGGTATTAAATAAATGAAGTTTCAACCAAATAACCAACTCCTTCCACAAAAATGATTAAAATCATAAATGTCTTGAAATCCAAGTTAAAACTCGTAAAAAGCTCTACAAATTTCTATAAAAACCTTTTGGAATTTCTTAACATTTAAAATCTATTAAAATCTTTAGAAATCTAATCAAAGTCCATGAAGTCCATAAAAATTCTACAAAAAGCTTTTAATAAATAATTAAAACAATCTCATAAAATCCTTAAAAATTTTACTACAACCTTCGAAATCCTTTTAAATTCTCCAAATTCTTTTAATAATCATATATTTATAGATTTATAGAAATTATTTTGAAATCCCTCAGTAAAATTATCTCCCTAACTTTAAAACAACAGGATTAAAAATCCTTTAAAAACACTTAAAACACTGTTAAATCTTTTCAAATTACTTAAAATTTTACATAAAATAACTTTTAGTAATACTTCACGTAATTTTATGTAAAATATTAAGTAAACGAAATAAAAAATTTTTTTTTAATTTCTTAAAGTTCTTAGAAACCTCAAAATTCCTCAAAATTGCGAAACATTTAAAACTCCTTAAAATTCCTTATCTTTAAAAATTTTCTTGAAATTTTTTGAATAATTTTAAGACACACACACATATATATATAGATTGAGACTTGTCCATATTTTATGGATTTTTACGATGTTGCATGGGATATTAAGTAATTTTAAAGACATTGAATGGATCCAATAGATTTTACAAAATTTCAGCGAATTTTCCGAAATTTAAAGAGATTAAATGAGATTTTATGAGACTTTGAGTAATTTTAAGTAATTTTAAGACATATCAAGTGAATTTATGAAATTTAAAAGGAAAATAAAGACATTTTAAAGAATTGTATATTTCAAGAATTAAAAATTCTCAATTATGTTTCCTACTAGGAAAAGGTGTGCAAAAACGAGAAACTAATCATATATCGTATTGCTAGTAAGATAGAAAAAACGTAACTTTTATGTTGAACTCGAAAAATCTTAATTCTTCTTGTATTCAAGCCTTATTCTTACCAGGCTATGTCAGAGAAATTGAAACATGGAATCTTGTGACCACCCAGATATATATATATATATATATATATATATGTATATAATTTTCTAATAAAAATTCTTCCTTAGATAAAAATATTTTCTCTACTTAATTTCGATTTAAGGGGTTACTTACGATCATCGCGACAAGTATCATGTTGGAACGTGCATTGATCTGCCCATTTTTGTGCAACCGCAGCCAGATTATCATCCCAAATTAATTCCTGCATATTAGCTGCTGATGGCTGTGGTCCAGGACATCCGCGATTCTCCATCCCCATGGCAATTTTTGCACGATAATAATTGTGCAATCCCAATATTTGTTGAATTTCTGCGGCAGATACTCCGCTTTCTTTATTAGAACCGCAAGTTGGCCCACTCCACTGTAGAAATTAAATTTAAATTAATTTCAACCAATAATCTAATAAGTATTAAATCATTGTTCGTAATTTTAATGTTTAAATTAAATAATTCAATGCTAGATTGAAAATTATAACTATTAACATGTTTTATTGCAAAATGTATATAGAATTATTTGATGATTGACTCTAAATTATAATTTACAATAAACTACCACATTTATTAATTATTACTATATAATAATTAGAAAGATAATGAAAATTAATAATCCTGAAAAAGTAGCTTTACCTATTTTATTTTTACTCACCTGATATTTGCACATGGTGTGATCCTTACAAAGTGAACAATAGTTTTGAGCCATTACCCAGCAGGGTAGAATCAATACAATTGTAAACCACCTCATTGAACTCATTTTTAAACAAAAAAATTAAATCTGTTTAGACTCTGAGAAAAGTTCTACGAAAATCTAAATATTTTGCTTTGAAGTACCAAAGCTAACTGAACGCTTCCTACCATGCTTTCAACTCAGGACGAAATCTTTATGATGCACCGTCCCTTTGAGCCTTAAGAATCGTAAATTTGCAGATCTTGAAAAGTAGGTAGAAACATTTGTTTCGTAGGGTCATAGGATGTTTTTAATCCTCAGTTCAGACAGGCCATAGCGTCGGGAAGGATTATCGAATGTTCAAATGTTCTATTTCGAGTTATTCTAAGACTAAAGACCTTTTCTAATACCAGTTAGAAATATGTAAGTATTTAAAATACTTAAAAATGAGAAAACGAAGTAAAAAATTATAACTTTTAGTAATATTTCACGTAATTTTATGTAAAATATTAAGTAAACGAAATAAATTATGAAAATAATTTTCAACTAATTTTAAAAATCACTTAAAATTCCACAACTTATTTATCGTTATATCTTTTAAGATTTCTCAAAATCCGATAATCTCTTAAAATTGCTAAAAATTTAATGAATTTTCGTAAAATTCCTTGTATCTCTTAAAAGTCCTTAAAAATATTGAATATCTCTTAAAATATTTGATAATCTAATAAAACTTAGTGAAAATCCTTGAAACTACTTTAAAGATCCTAAAATTACTTAAAATTAAACAAAATATCGTTAAATCCTTTAAAATAATTGAAAATCTCATGAAATCTCGTTTTATACTTTCAATTACCTGAAAATTGAATGAAAACTCTTTATTAGATTTTTAGATTCTGTAAATTTCTTTAGATTGTATAAAACTCAAATAACTGGTAAAATCTCTTAAAATTTCTGAAAATCAGATTAAATTTCATAAAATTCCTTGAAATATCGTGAAATCCTTCAATATTTCTAATATTTCAATAAATTCTGTAAAACTCGTATTCTCTGTGTTAATAATCTTTTTGAGATAGGAATAATAATTCATATATGTAATAAGAAAATAGCAGTTGATTATAAACATCTAATTAAATTTATTTCAATATAGAAATTAATTATTTCATAATTATTAAAAAAAAAACTATATTGGTGATCCTATTTTATTTGGTAGAAATGAAAATATAACTTATGATAATCGCCTTCTTCGATATGCTTCGTTATCATCAACTTCATAGGCAGCGTTCAATTTTCGAATAAAGTTCTTAGTTCTATCTGTAATAAAACTATCCACTTGTCCTAGAACGTTCATAAATTGAATCACTCTTTCGAATCCTTTGTTAATTTTTTCCGCTTCCTCAAAGTCGTTTTTGGTAGTTTCCATTTTTTTCAGGGGATTTGAGAAGATTGATGCCTCGTCAGTAGTTTCATCTATGACGGCCAAATTTTCCATAAAATTCTCTTCGTTCCTGATGCTATTTTCCGACTCGGCTCCTAAAGTTGAAAGCTGTCGAAAAAAATTTTAATGATAATCATGTTTGTATTTCTTCCTCAATGCATTCAAAATAATTTAGCAAAGATTTCAAAAATTTTTTATTATTTGAACCGCTGGCGGTCAAAAGGGGGTACGCGTGGATTCAGCCTGAGAAGTATTGTTCTGAAAGTTAATTTAAGGTCTTTCAATTTTTAATTTTAAAGACTTATACTTGTAGAGAATTTCAAGCCGCATCTTTTTTTCCTCTTGCAAAAATTTGTAGGCTTTGTAGTTTTTGAAGTAATTTATAAAAAGTGGATGTTTCGAATCCACGCGTACCCCCTTTTGATCGCCAGCGGTTCATTTCTAAAAAAAATACCCACACAGATTTCATAATATATTATTAAAAAACATAATTTGAAATATGTTTATCGAGTTTTTAACTCAAATGTTAATAAAGACATAAATAACAATTAAATTGAAAATTCTGAAGTCTGAAAAAAATATAAAACTCTACTTACCACTGAAACAATTAAGAATGAAAATATGATAAACTTTATCGACATTGTTCTTCTTTATCCAAATTTATTTTGTCACGATAATGGAAAATGAAGATAGATGTGAACTATATCAACGAAACTTGATTAAAACTGCACGTTCCTTGTACACTTCAACTGTCAATGTCGAAGAAAGCAATTACCGTGCAAGTTTAAATTGATGATGAAATTTAATATGAAGCAATTTCTGATTGGTGTAAGCAAACTTGAAGGAATAATACAATTTCATTAAAGTGCTAATTTTGCAAATATTTATATTTTTAAATCGTTGTTGATCAAATATTTTAATTTTTGTAATTTCCCTGATTTTTTTCTGACTTTCAGATAAACTTCCCTGACAGAAAAGTATTAAAAATACGTATAATTTTCAATAATAATACTATTGAAATTTTTCAACAATTTCGTATAATATCACTTTAAATCTTTTGAAATTTAAAATCACTTCACAACATTTAAGGGCGTTAGACTCAAGTTTTAAGCTCAAAATTCAATTCGCCATTTTACTCAACGAAAATTATCGATAAATATTTTTTCGTTTTGTAACGCTAATCTCTTTTTTCAAATATGAGACTGCATACAAAGCGAAAAAATATTTAATTTCGACACTTTTTGCTTAAAACGAATAATTCAAAATCTAACTTCAAAATTGAATAATTTTAATTTGCTTGGAAAATATTTGAATTAGATATATTTTCTCGTATAATGTGTCTGTCTGTCTGTCTGTCTGTCTGTCTGTCTGTCTGCAAATTTTAGTTTGTTAGCACGATAACTTTCGAAAGAATTGACCGATTGGATTGTCCTTTGGTATACTCTTTTAGTGTCCTAAAATGAAGGTCAAGTTCGTTGGCCAGCCACTTTGGATAAAAATTTAAAAAACTGGAGCATTTTGAAAATTTTTGAAACCACTTTTTTTGTAATTTAAAAATTCTAATGACGGATGTTCGTAACACTCAAAAAGACGAACAATTTTTCTTAATGACTTTTTTGGATAAAAACAATGGAAAGACTTATAATATTTTGAAAATCCAAAAAAATGAAATAAAACTTGAATTAGAAGCCAAACAACGCACGATATGAAAAAAGTCTAAAGGTGAAAAATGGTTCTTTTTGAACACTCTTTAACTTTTTGAATTTCCTTAAAAAATCTAAAATTCAAATTTTGAGCCAAATAACGCGAGATACAGAGAAAATGATAAGAAACATAATTATTGGCCTTAAAAAAATCTACAAGTTCCCCTTGAACCATTTTTCAACAGGATGAGTAGTTTTCGTTTTAATCATGATATATATTGTCAAACAAAGCCGAGCGCGAGGTTTAAATGAAATATCGAGCGCGAGTGACCTGATGAGAATGTGCAGATTTTTTACAATACATTCAGAGGAACACTTCAAAATTGATATTTTCATTTTACTTAAAAAGTATTTGAATTAGATCTTTTCTCGCTCTGTACGCATAATTCTAGTTAAAAATTGATTAATTCTACTCAGGGATAAAATTGCAAATTTAATATTTGTTTAGTAAAATGAAGAAATTGAATATTTTGATTAGAACTTGGCTTCAACACCCTTAACATACGTAAAATCTCTCGAATTTACAGCAACTTTTGAAAAGGGCATGTGGTACTTTACCATAAGAGCAAATTAGTTATACCAATTATACATTCATAATAATCAATATTTTTAGCTAATAAGTGTCAATAAACCTGCGTCTACATGAGAGGAATGTTTATTGACTCTTATTTACTAAAAATATTTATTATTATGAATGTAATTGGTATAACGAATTTGCTCTTATGGTAAAGTATTACATGCCCTTAAAATGCACAAAAATTTCTTTAAATTATTGAAAACCTATTGAAATCCCTTAAAATTCGCTGAAATCTTTTGTAATTTCTAAAAACATCTTTAAATATCTGAAAATTCCATGAAATTCTTTAAAATTATTTTATAAAATCGTTTACAAATCATAAAAATCTCGTAAAATTCCTTAAAATCCCCTAAAATGCATTAAAATCTTTAAAAAAAACTCCAAAATCGTTTAAAATTCCAACAAATCTCTGAAAATTGCCTAAAGATTTCTTTATATTAGAGATTTAGCAAAGATTTCATTATATTCTTGAAAGTCTCTTGAAATTCTTTAAACTTCTACAAAATCTTTTATAAATCATAAAAATTCTCTGAAACTCTTTAAACTTCCACGAGGAAAATTTAAATTCTTTAAAAACACTAATAGCTACACTCGAACCTCCCGAATTTCACGAAATCCAGACCGGAGACCCTCTCGAATTTCACCAAATTCCTGCTTTCAAATGTCATACCAATTGCGCATGCGTATTGCATATTTTTCAGCATTTTAAATTGCGCGCCAATAGCAACCAATCAGATGCTGCGTGCTACGGCATGCGCAGTGATTAATGTGATTAGTGAGAAACCAGTCGGTGAAATTCGAGAGGGAAATGAGGTGAAATTCGGGAGATTCGAGTGTATTTAGTTTATAAGACGCAAAAGAAGGCAATTATCGGACGAGTGACGCCATCACACGAGTCGATAATTGCCTGTTTCGCGACGTGTCAAGTAGAAAGTTTTTCATGACCACTGATTTTCGAAAGAATAGTGCGAATTGGCAATAGTGTGCTATTACCGCCAGGATGGCGGGGAATAAGCTGGCTGGGGCCCCGTAAGCTTTTTCGGGAAATACTCTCTCTCTCTCTCCTCTCCTCTTCCATCCCTCTCTCTCTCTCCTATCGTATTGTATCCTATCTATCTTATTCAACCTTATCCTATGGTATCCTATTATATTGTATCCTATCCTATCGCATTCAATCCTATATATCCTATCCTATTGTATCCTATCGTATCCTCCCCTCTGCACCCGTAACACTCTCTCTTTCTCGTATTAATTATACATATTTCCAAAAAAATGTTGTTTTATTCATTAATAAAAGTATTTAATAATAAAAGTGTTTAATTAATCAAATTATGATATGATACAATAGAACAGGATAGAATAGGATAGGACATGATAGGATACGATAAGATGTGATTGTATACGATAGGATAGAATACACTAGAATAGAATAAGATATAATAAGAGAAAGGGGGGGGGGGGGTAGAGAGAACCTCGGTTTATTTATTTTCGTATTTTTACTTTCTAAACTATTTTACTTTCTGTACTACTTTTGCAGTACTTTCGTTCCTGTACTAACTGTAAATGGCTCCCTTCGGTACACTTAACAGACACACCAAAAATCGATGTTTCGTTACACGTGTCATGAAAAATAATTAAAATTTCTTAAAATTCTTCTTACATGTCTTTTAAAATCTTTTTCAATTCCACGAGAATATTTATAATTCTTTAAAATAGCTTAAAATTCTTACAAGTTTTTTGAAGTTCCTTTTTAATTCCACGAAAAACTTTTGATATGTTTCAAAACTTTTCAAAATTTCCTAAAATTTCACAAAATCTTTAGAAAATCATAAAAATCTCGTGAGATTGTTTAAAATTTCTCAAGGAACTTTAAAATTCCTTGTTATAAATACTTTTTTAATAAGAAAATGTAAAATTTTTTTTTTATTCTTGATAGAAAGTATATTTTCTCGAAACTATAGTTATTCTTCAGTATTTGGTTGAAGTATCAGACGTCTTGTCTGACGATTTTTTTCGATTTATTGGAATGAAAATATCAACAAAAATTTATCAGCTTCAAAAATAATTAAAATTTGAAAGGATTTAAAAAAAAGTATAAAATAGTTATCAAAATATTCAAAAAATATTTTTACAAAAATTTGTATCAACTTTTGTACTCATTCAATGAGCACTTTACTTCCTGTAAAGAAATATGATTTGCTTCTTCATAGAAGAAGCATTAAATATTCTTTTCATTAGCATTAAATTTTGATGATTTGAGAAGTTATATTCAAAAAATTCATTTTCGAAAATTACAATAAAGCATAACTTTCTTATTTTCCAATAATATGAATTAATCTTACAGGTCAATCGATTCGTCTGGAGATAAGAAATCTTCATTTCCCTTAACCCAGCTTTAAACTTTTATTATTTGAGAATTTATATTCGACAAATTAATTTTAAAAAATACACTTAACCATAAGACCCTTATTTTTTAATGAAATGCATTAATCATATAGGTCAATCGATTCGTTTCGATAAAAGGAATCTTCATTTTCCTCACATCAGTTTTAAATTTTCAATATTTGAGAAGTTATAGTGGAAAAATGCATTTTACGAAAATTATAAAAGTACATGAAACTTGTAAAAATAAATATTTTGTTAAATCCTTATAAGAATTTCAACTAGGTATATAGTGTAATAACTGTGCAAAATTTCATCAATTTATCTCTACGCGTTTTCAAGAAATTGCTGGATCGTGACACACGCACACACAGACACACACACACACATGTATACATCCGGACAATTTTTCAGATCATCATATTAGATATATTGCCCTTGAAATATATTCAAAAAAAGCTTTTTTTAGGAAACTGGATTTTGTCACCACTACAAAGCTTCCTCTATGAGGAAGCAAAAAGACTAAAGGATTCTAAAAAGAGTTGAAAATAGTTATCAAAAGATTTTTTTCACAGATTTCACAAGATTTTAAAGCATTATAAGTGATTGTAACGAAATTAAAGGAATTTGAAGAGATTTCAAGAAAGTTTAAGAAAACTCGAAGATTTTCGTAAAATTTTAAGGATTTTTAAGAGATTTAATGATTTTTAAATAATGTATTGGAATTATAAGGCATTTTAAAGAATTTAAAGAGATTTCAAGAGATTTTCTTGGGATTTTTAAAAGTCACCCTAAAAATAAAATTTTGATCTAATTTTCTAACCTTTTGAAAAACATTTTAAATAATTAGAAAATTTGGGTAAATCACTTGAATTCTTTTTAAATGTCTTTAAAAAATCGTGAATTCTCTAGAATCCTTACTCAGAATCTATCCTCAGAATAATTAAAACACTTTTAAATCGTTTAAAATCTTTCAAAGTCCCTTGGAACTCATTAAAATTACTTGAAAGATCTTGAAATCTCCTCAAAACTTAACTTTGAATTCCTTACAATCATTTTAAATGACTTGAAATGTGTTGAAAATCTTTCGATCACTTTTGAACTCTTTTAAAAATCCATCAAAAATGACTAAAATCAAATAAAATCTCTTAGAATTCTTTAAAAATTGTTTAAATCACTTAAGGTTCCTAAAATTCCTTAGAATTATTTTTAAAATCTCATGAACTATGACGTCACGAATTACCGACCGGAAAATGTATGTACACTCAACTTCCCCAATAGTAATCTTCCCAATAGTAACATGCTCCGAATAGTAAAGACATTTCGTTCCCAATAGTAAACAGAGTATTTCACAATTAACACTTGATAACTACTGCACATGCGTTGCGATCGGCATCTGATTGGCTGTATTTGTATTTGATGTGATGCATGCGCAATTGATGTGAAATTTGAGGAAAGGAATTTTTTTACTATTGGGAACGACTCTGGTTTCGACTTCTTTACTATAGGGGAAATCGAGTGTATTTCTTTTCCACCTTCTTATTTTTAAACTACGTAAAATATCTCATTGAAAATTTGAGAGATGAAAGAAAATATATTAGTCGGCCGCTGTCTGGTACCTTGGAGCTCATATTTTGCACTAAAAATATATTTTTCATATATTTTTTATGTCCAGTATCCACTATAGCAGACCATATTATGATTTACCAAGATTTACAAAGATTATGTGGTCTGCTATAGTGGACATGGAAAATTGATGCAAAATATATTTTTCATGCAAAATACTAGCTAATATATTTTCTTTCATCTCTCAAATTTTTAACGAAATATTTGACTTAGTTTAAAAATAAGAAGGTGGAAAAGAAATACATTGTCCGGTTGTTAATTCGTGACGTCATAGTATTGGTATTTGCCCTTAATACAGTGAATGTAAAAAAAAATTAAATTAAAAAAATTCGTCAGACTAGACGTCTGAGACTTCAACTTAGTTCTTCAGTTCATAAAAGTAATTAAATTATTGAAACTCGTGATTAATTTTTTGAAAAGTTGTCCTCAATGAAATTTCATTAATTTATTATTAGAATGATTTAAAATTTTTTCAGTTATAGGAAGTCATTCACGCAAACAATGTCAACGTACTTTTACGAAATATGTTGTTGCCAAATCTGCTGGCTAATTAAAATTTACGTAATAACACAGACACGGTTATTCTATATATACTTACACAGTTCATCATCGTCCATTGATGAACGATTCGCAAAACTCAGGAACCACGTATATTAAGACGTTTTGCCCACAAATTGGTGTGAAAGGCGAACAATTTTTTGACATGATTTCGCAGGAAGTCGATGTCCTCCTTCCGCTGACTTGGTTTCCCGAACCGGTCGCATAAATCTTGACGAGTCAGCTGAAATGAGAGTGAATCGTGAACGATTCGAAAATAGTGTTGTCATTTTTTTCCTACACTTTCGCGTTGACATAAAAGTTCATCGTTTCCTCTCAGAAAATTTATTATGTCGTTTCTGATGACGATTACATGGATGCCTAGCATCGCCATAAATAAAATAAATAAATAAATATATATATATATATA
>UCOH01010360.1:0-23918 GCA_900474275.1 Synergus japonicus
AGTCTTTTTTTTAGGGGTTTATTTCACACACGCACACAAAATGTCGCACGGAATTATTCCCCACTCCCCATGTCTCCCGTTTTATTTGCTTTCACGCCGAAAAGATGAAGGTGGATTTACCTGAAGAAATGAGGGTGGTTTTTAACCCAACACCTCTTCCCAACACTTTGTCACGTGAATTCAAACTACCTCTTCTAATAAAATTCTTTCTCGTTTTGAGATTCGAGAACGGATTATTATTCGTGGTTTTGAATTGGTCCTTTGAATATTACTGTTGTTTTATTCATTCAACAGCAGTATTCAAAGGGTCGCGATTTAAAGGGAGGGTCGTTTCGATTACGATCCTCGCGCCAGCGACCACGCTCCCTAGTTAGGTATTACGCGGTCCGTTTTTTAGGCAAGTACGGGTTGCAACCGTAAGGGTTTACGCGGTGCATCTAAACACTTTGAATCGCGTTAATCACTCCGTCGGATAAAGGATTAAGAGATTTTAACGTCCTAATCATTCGGCGCCTGTGCTCCCCGCGGTAGGACGTTACAGGCTTCCCCTTTTTCGAGTTTTCGAAAAAGATATATTTATTTTCAGCAATACCTTTTGTGAGGCTACACACGACCAACCGAACTACCGATCGGACGGGCGAGTTTATAGAAACGAAGACTTCTTACAAGAAGGACGACGAACTAGTTGAGTGAAAACTGCAACTGAAACTGCGATCAAAGATTTCAAATCCATGTATTTTGTAGATGCATTGTCGACCGATTAGGTGGGAAATTTCGTCAGGTGGAAGTTTCTAATTGGTTGATTGATATGGCATGATTTTGGGGAGAGGATTGCTAACTCTTTGTCTTTTTGAATATGCTTTGACTGCAAAAATGCACGTGCAAGAAGTTATTTGACTCGTGCTCATCGTGAGATCGAATGTTGGTTTATGCAATTATGCACTCCACTAAGATATTTGATTTTGATGCATTTGCAATTTTATTGTCTTGGAAATTATTTCAATTTTCAAGTTAAGTACAGGTTCTACTTTTCATTCCAAAATGTTGGAAATTATTACGTATAACCTTGTTATCAGGCGTGGAATTCATTCATTTAAATATTGTTCGAATCTCATGAAAATCGGATTGTTATTTTAAGAGTTATTTGAAGTCGAAATTTTGATCAAAATGGGGGTGAGCGCTTATAAGGGTAGGATGAGTTGAATAAAGAATAATGGAGAATGGCGTGAACGGGAGAGATCGGAGATGCATATACGAGTACGCGGATGTGTGGCTATGTTTTGGTACACGCCGTAGTTTGGTGCCTATGCTGGTATAAGTGGATCGCTAGCGCGAGCATTGTCTATCCATGCGCACCTCATGCACGCGTGCGAGTACTTGTTACCTTCTTTTTTTTTTATTCTTCTATTTCTTTCCTTCTCATTCTCATTATTCTAACGCGGAATACATTTTATACTACCTTTTTAAGTTTAAACATTTTAGGTATTAGAATATATATTAAATATTCATAGATAGAAAATAGGCTGAAAAACATAAAAAGATTTAAACTTATATGTACACTGCCTATTATAAGTCCTACATAACATTCAAAATTCTAAATTTTATATACTTTGTATTTAGTCTCTTGCTCATTTGAATCAGTCCTTGCTTTTGAAATATGAACCGCAGCGTCGTTACATACGATGCCTTCTAAAACGACTGCTTTATATTCTTATTCTTTTTAATTTTAACTATGAAGGTATTTAATAATTATTTTGAATTTAAATTAATAACGGGGCAATAATTAAGCAACGGGGTATGTAACAAGTATCGTTTTGCTATTTACCAGATTGACCCGTCGAAAAAGTATCACATGCTCTTAAGAGCGGTGGAATTTGAAAGTAAAAATTTACAACAAACTACCAAAAACTGTCAAAATCTGTGGAAAGACATAAATCTATCAGCTTAAATTTAGCGTGAGATCTTGAAGACACAAAAGCTCCAATTTAAATTTTTTGGTAGCAACGAAAAGAAAGAAATTATGAACAAACCTCTGTTACTATTCAGATTTTTGAAAAACCACTTTGATTGTGATAAATGAACACGAGATTATTTCATGTTAAAACTGGCGGGCATTTTAACTTCCATGATGGAAGAAATTAATTATTGACAGCTGAGACAAGCTGCGAAGTGACTGATAGTCACTGAGCGGCATAAAGTTGTACTGTGCTGACCCAGCTGACCTCGCTCGGCGATACGATAGATTGGTGGGAATGATTTGAATTGCAATAGAAAAGATAATTTGCGCTTTTAAGATTCATTTGATTCTTGAAAAGTTTACATTATTTTAGTATAGTTGATTTGCTAGAGTTAGTAATAATAAATAATATTTAATTATTTTTCCAATTTACGATAAATATGAAATAATTAATAGTTTTCAAAAAAACTAAAGTGCACATATATATGTGATGGTAGATGGTGCAACGAATAAGGTAAGTTCATGACAAATAACAATAGAATTATCATTTATAGTTTATAATATTAAATTTTCCATAAACGAACGATTTTAAATATTCTAGAGAGATAATGGTAAATACTTTCAAAGAGAATATTTAGAAATATTTAAAACTCGTTCGTTCATGGAAAATTTAATATTATAAACTATAAATGATAATTATATTATTATCTGTCACGCACTCACCTTATTCGTTGCAACATCTACTATCACACACACACACACACACACACATATATATATATATATATATTTTTTTTTTTGAAAACTATTCATTATTTCATATTTATTGTAAATTGGAAAAAACAATTGAATATTATTTATTATTATTAACTCCCGCAAATCAAATAGTTTTTTCTTTTCTGATACAAGTTCTGACATTTGAAAAGGATGATCGCAGTAATCTTTCATCATATTTATTATAAGAAAAAATGAATCAATACTTTTATTGACAATTATGCAATATATTTATAATACTAAAATAATGTAAACTTTTCAAGAATCGAATGAATCTTAAAATCGCCAATTATCTTTTCTATTGCAATTCAAATCATTCCCGCCAAACTATCGTATCGCTAAAATTAAGCTGAAAAGTTGACGGAATTAGACAGGCGCGGAACAAGAGTCTCAAAACAGTCGGCGTCGGGAGCCACTATTATAATACAATTTTATTATATTCTAATAATTTGGACACTCAAGTATATTGCAAGTAGGTGTATTCCCGACACCCAAAACCCCGTGCTTGTTGCTCTATTGGACTCTAAGTTTTTCTACATGAATTATTTTCAAATTCCATCAGCCTTACTAGCTTTATTTTTTCATGTTTTTGCTTTGTTTATTATTAGCATAATTCACAACATTTTTTTGTAAAATATCAGATTTTCGCACCCTTTTTGAAATTTTGAAAGAAATGTGTAGGAGAATGTCGTCAAGGTTGGACATACTTTTGACTCTTGTCCGTATTTTGTTTAAAAAATAATTTCCATAGGTACTTCCATATAGCACAGAAGTTGGATTAAAATATTACGAATTGTGAGACTTAGAACGAAATTACTTCGATTGAAAGAAAAATCAGAATATTAAAAAAAAATGTACTCAAGGTTGGCCCATCCCCAAAAACTGATGTAGAAAAATCTTCTACAAAAAAAGGGAATTACACAAAAAAAAATTTTTTTAAATACATCAATTTTTACCAAAGTTAAACGCGAGCTACGAGAAGAATCGATTTTTACTGCAAAAACGATAATGTCGAAAGATGAAAAAAAAATAATAATTTTTCTGCTAAAAGAAAAAATACATGTCTGATGAAATCGACCCCAAAACAACATATTTGAGTATTTTTAAGCCTTAAGTGGTAAGATCATTTTCGGCACCTTTAAGGGCATGTATTACTTACCCGATCCCTACTTTACCGACATTTTTTTCTCTGTGACGTTACGTCTACATTTATAAAGATATCAAGTTGAAAATTTATAAAATTGAAGAAAATATGCTAATGTATATTTAGGACCAGACAAACGTACCATAAGGCTTATTTAGCTTCAAATATAGAAATGTTCAATGTGGTATCTCAATAAATGTAGACGTAGCGCTACAGAGAAAAAAATGTCGGTAAGGTAGGGATCGGGTAAGTAATACATGCTCTTAAGGTATAAAAAATACATTTTTTATTATTTTTTTCATATAAAATGGCGGCGATACAAGTAATCTTCGGCAAATTGTTTTTGGTATGATGCTCCGCGGGCGAACAAATTTCTGAAAAACTGTGAGAGTTGGAACAAAAACCCAAAGTTTTTTTTTAAACTATATACTATTAACTAGAGAAGTGCGTACAATTTGTACATTCTCATCAGAGAGAATGTATTATATTTATGTAAAATTTGACCCCCTCATTTTTTGTTAAATCTTCACGTTTTGTGACCCCCTGAACCCGAAAAACATGGTTTTACCAATGTGTCCGTCTCTCTCTCTCTCTCTCTCTCTCTGTGTGTGTGTGTCTGTGTCTGTGTATCTGTAGATTTTTAGCTTTCGTTCACGATTACTTTCGAAGGAATTAACCGATTGGATTGGCCTTTGGTATACTCTTTTAGTGTCTTTAAATGAAGGCCGAGTTCGTTGGCCAGCCATTTTTAATGAAAATTAAAAAAGTTAGAGCATTTTGAAAATTTGAAAGGATGAAAAATATATATTGTTGAACGACCTAAAGGACTCATGTAACAATTTTTAGAATTTTCTTTAAAAATCGAAAATTCAAATTTTTAGTCAAATAACGTGATATAGAGAAAATTATAAGAACATAATTATTTGTCTTTAAAAGATCTACAAATTCTCCATTGAACATTTTTTAATACGATGATTAATACGATTATTTTTATAATTCATTTTCTAACTTATGAATGTCTATGATGAGAACGTGTTCCTTAAGGTCGATAGAACCTTAAGAAATAAAAGTATATAAACGAATGAAAGCGCGCATATTGTGATGAGAATGTGTGCTCACAATAGCACCTCTAGTTTTTAAATCAATTTTTGTAAAAATGGTGCACTTTTGAAAAAAAAATGCATCTTTTGCCAAAAAAACAGCACTAAATTGTTTATAAAAAATGCAATTAACATCAAATCAAAAAACGACTACGTACTACTTTAGAGAATCTACTTGTGAAACTACTGTAAAAATTAGAAGTCGATTCATGCATTGGTGTTAAAGAAATTGGTCCACCCAGTTTGAAACAAGCCGTTTCGAGAAAAACGCGTTTAAAGTTTTAAAAGCACATATAGAAGAAATGCAAAGTGGTATCAAATTCCGAATAAAATATTTATAAAATGGGCCAAATTCTGTTACTCATGGATTTTTGGGGTCTCTGATTACGAATCCGGTGTCAAAAATTTAATTAAAAAAATGTCGGATCCAATATGTCGGTCGAGTATGCTCAATAAAAACTCCAAGGCGCTTCGGGAAAATTGAAAATTAAACATGTTAAAATTTTTTTTCGCTATAGGACCAAGTGGGTATTGTTTTTAAGACTCTAAAGTACTGTTTAAGCCTACAAGAAAATAAATAAAGTGCTCTAAAAAATTCCCCTGCTTGTCAATGCAGGCAGGTGGGGGAGGGGTTAAATATTCGGAAAAATCCTTAACGTAATTTATGCACAACCCCTAAGTGAAGAAGGTTTGGGAAAGGCATGATGCAAGCGTCTCGTTTTTGGTCATTTTGTAGGAATTTATATCTAGAATATGTGTTATATGTTAAATTTCAAAAACATCGGTCCAGAAGTTTTTAAGATATTATGGAGACCTATTATTTCGCGACTTTACATTCAGCTGCGCGGGGGCTCTAGTATGGTTCGATATAGCGCTTCGAAATATTTACATGTCGCGCTATTTATTTTCACGTGAAGCGTGCGCCAGCCCCCTGGCACTCTGAGTTGATAATGTCCTGAATGTTGAGTAGTGGCCACCGTGGCGCTGATTGTTCAGTTGCCCGAAATTCAAGAAAATGCATGGGAAACAACGAAAAAATATAATTTTCTTCTAATAAAGACTATTTTATCGGATTTTTTTTTACCATACATTAATCAAGAAACTTTTAAATATTTTTTAAAGCAATACTTACTCCCGAAAAAGGTGCAGTGCTAGAGTTTTTGACGAAAATTCGCTTTGATTTTAGATTAATATTTATTGTCATTGTTAAATAAAAATATTACGTTAATATTGTAATATTATTAAAATTATATCATTCCGTAGAGAATATATCATTTTATATGCAATTCTCGTATTATTATTTAGTAGTTTAAAAATCAATTTTTCTTAATTTTTGAAAATTTCAATTTATTAATAATAATTAATAATAATATTACAATATTAACGTAATATTTTTATTAACAATGACAATAAATATTAATATCAATATTTAAATGGAGATAATTTAAGGGGATAATAATGGGGAGAATTTCGATTTGAAATCCCACCGAAAATTAAAGCGAATTTTTATTGAAAACAGGAGAATTGAACCTTTTTCGAGAGTAAGTCTTATTTTAAAAATAGATAAATTAGATGCATTTTCTTGAATTTCGGGCAACTGAACAATCAGCGCCACCCTCGGCGTCATTCAACTCTCATGACATTTTTATATCATGGCCCGGATAGTCAGGGGGCTGGCTTACGCCTTACAGGACGCTTACACCTATATGTTTTTATTTATTTAAGGGCATGTGTTACTTACCATATGAGCAAGTTTTTAAACCCGGTTTTTTTTCTACAATTTTTACATTTTCAAAAAAATTTTAATCAACATCCGTCCGTGTTCACGTTCTTGACGGATGTTGAGTATAATTTTTTTGAAAATTTAAAAATTATAGAAAAAAACCCGGGTTTAAAAACTTGCTCATATGTTAACTAACACCTGCCCTTAATCTAATTATATATTTTTTATATATATAATATATATTTTAATTCATAATTTATATTCTTTAAATTTAATTAATTTACAGATTTGAATGCAAAATTAAACTAATTTACGTAAGGTTGCATCGACCCTAAGGAGCACATTCTCATCAGGGCACTCGCGCTTCGTGCTCGATATTTGATTTAAACCTCGCGCTTCGCGCTCGACTCTGTTTAACAATATTTTTCATGGTGAAAATTAAAACTGCTCATCCTATTGAAAAATGGCCAAAGGAGAACTTGTAGATCTTTTTAACACCAATAAGTATGTTCCTTATCATTTTCTCTATACCTCGCTTTATTTGAATTTTCGATTTTTTAAGGACATTCAAAAAGTTGTTATGCCTATTCTATAGGGCGTTCAAAAAGAAACATTTTTCCTATTTACACTTTTTTCCATATCGTGCGATATTTGGCTTCTAATTTAAGTTTTCTTTCATTTTTTTGGATTTTCAAAATGTTATCTTTCAATTTCTTGTAAACTGAACAAAATGGTTTCAAAAATTTTCAGAATGCTCTAACTTTTTGAATTTTTATCCAAAATGGCTGACCAACGAACTTGACCTTCATTTTAGGACACTAAACAAATATACCAAAGGCCAATTCATCGGTCAATTTTTTCGAAAGTTATCGTGCTCACAAACTAAAAATCTACAGATTACACATTCATAAAAACATGTTTTTCGGATTCAGGTGGTCCCAAAACATGGACATTTGATAAAAACTGGTAAGGTAAAATTTTACAAAAATCTAATACCTTCTCTGAGGAGAATGTAAAACTAACTGTCTAGTTGTATCAACTTTTGTACTCATTCAATGAGCACTTTGCTTCCTGTATGAAAATATGATTTGCTTCCTCATAGAGGAAGCATTAAATATTCTTTACATCAGCATTTAATATTGAATATTTGAGAAGTTATATTTGAAAAATTCATTTTCAAAAATTACAACAAAACATCACTGTTATCTATTCTAAAAAGATGATTGAATCGAGTCGAAATATCGTAACGCCTATTCCGCACTCCTGATTCGTCGTGTATGTATCGATAGTGATTTTCGACAATCGATATTTGCCGTAAATTCCGCGTGAAATGAATTTGGTTTCGTTAATAATCATTTTGTCACGAGTCTAAACAAAAAAAAGGTACATTGAAAATCTAGGAATTTTAAGAGAATTTTATGGAATTTTTAAAGATTTCATGGGAGATAATGGGATTTTAAATATTATCGTAGAATTTTAAAGAATTTCAAAAAGTTTCTGGGAATTTTTCACGACTTTAATCAGATTTCAATCGGACTTCAAGGTACTTTTATGACTTTTAAAATATGTATTTTGTGGGATTTAAATGAGAAATTTAAAACTTTACAGGGAATTTTATTGAGGAATTTCACAAGCTTTTATGGTTTTTTAAAAGATTTTGTAGAATTTACAAAGATTTCATGAAATTTGATGAAATCTTTAATGATTTTAAGAGATTTTAAGAGATTTTAAGAGTAGAGAAATTTTCAGAGGTTGCTAAAAATTTTTAGAGATTTTCACTAATTTTAACATAGATTTCAAGAGATTAACGATTTAGAAGGTTTTTATGTGCATTTTTAACGATTTTTAAGTGACTTCTAAAATATTCAAGAGATATTTTGGATATTCAAACGATTTTGTTCAAGAGATTTTTCTGATATTTAAATAATTCGGTTAGAATTTAAAAGGATTTCATGGCATTTGATAAGATTTCTAGGAATTTTTAGTGATTTTCATGAATTTTAAACTGGGTTCCAGAAGATTTATGAGTTTGAAAATTTGTCTGCAATTTTTAAGGATTTCATGGTATTTGATAAGATTTTTACTACCTTTAATGGATTTTAAAGGATATAAAAGGGATTTGAATTGTTATTGTTGAATTTAAAAGAATCTCAAGAAGTTTCTGAAAATTTTAAGAGATGTTCACGAATTTTAATCGATTTCTCAGGATTTTAAAGGTTTCTTGGAATTTTTAGAGATTTTCACGAAGTTTAACATATATTTTAAGAGATTAAAGAACTAAAATATAATAAATTATGTAATATTTAAAAATAAGATAAATGCGCGCGCAGGGCGCGCGTTCGTTCTTGTTTTTCAATAAAGTGCATTAATGGTCAATCGATTCGTCTGGACATAAGGAATCTTCATTACTCTGACACCAGCTTTAAACTTTTATTATTTGAGAACTTATATTCGAAAACTTGATTTTTAAAAAATTAATTAGGCATAGCTTTCTTATTGTTCAATGAAATCCATTAATCATATAAATCAATCGATTAGTCTGAACACAAAGAATCTTAATTTCCCTTATACCAGCTTGAAATTGTTATTATTTGAGAAGTTATATTCGAAAAATTAATTTTTAAAAATACAATTAACCATAACATCTTTATTTTTTAATGAAATGTATTAATCACATAGGTCAATCGATTCATCTCGATGAAAGGAAACTTCATTTTCCTTAAATCAGCTTTACTTTTTGAATATTTGAGAATTTATAGTGAAAAAATGAATTTTACCAAAATTATAAAAGTGTACGAAACTTGAAAAATTTAATATTTTGGTAAAACCATGTAAAAAAATTGAACTTGGTAAACAGTGGAATAAATATGCTAAATTTCATCAATTTATCTATACTTTTTCTAAAGATATTGCAGGATCTTTAAAAGCCTGCATGTATGTATGTATACATACATACATACACGGAAAAAAATTTGGTACAGTTGCTGCACTACCTCTAGTGCTGCTGCTGCTGCACCACAATAAAGGATGACTGTTGCGCTATTTTAGGTTAGCAACTGTACTTTTTGTGGAGTAGTTCCTTCGATAAACGCAACTGCTATCCCTCAAGGTGCAGTAACTGCCCCGCAAATGGACAGTTACTGCACATATACGGAGAGCAACAGCTATCCCACGTTAAACGCAGCAGTAGTATCTACAGGGGCAGTAACTGTACCAAACTTTTTTCCGTGTACATACATACATACATATATACATCCGGACAATTTTTTAGGACATTATATTAGATATATTCTACATAAAATATGTTCAAAAACCTTTTTTAGAAAGTGGATTTTTGTCACCACTACAAAGCTTCCTCTATATAGAAGCAAATGTTTTTGATGTATTTGTAGACTATTAATCATCCCTAACAATTTTTATAGAACATAGAAAAAGCTCCCATAAATAGCTGGTTTTCGAGCGTTCAAAGTGTAATAGCTCCTTAATTGAGGGGTTCATCATTCTTGAAATCTAGTGTACACTCAAATATTTCAGATATGTATTTCACCCATTGTATCAAAAAAAAAAAAAAAAGGTTGTCAGTATTTTAAGTGTTTGTACTTTTAAAGCTTGTAACGTAATTTATGAAAAAAATTGTATTTTTTTTTCAACTGCTAAAATTTCTAACAGTGCTCTCAAACGGGGCACCCTTCGCGCGCAACACATCATGGCTTCCTGCTAGAGAAATTCTCCCATTGGTCAATTTAATTCGATTTTGAATCGCGCGCCAGATTACAGTCAATTGCAGAATTTCTCTATAAGAGCTAGTTAGTGGCTAATATATTAAGAAAATAAACCTTCTTTAAAAATTTATAAATTCCAGACGCATTGCTCGTTGCGTTTGGACGCCTGAGGCAGGTGAAAAATTGAAAATTTGATACGATAATTGTTGATTAAAAAATCTAGATTTTGAAGTGAGAGTATAAGGTCTGTCGTTTTTATGACATAAAGAATATTATTCACATGTCGCCTTCGTAAAACGACAGACTGAAATTCAGTTGCTAACAATTTGAAAATAGTGTTTGGAAATATATTAGCCACCAATTAGCTCTTATACTCTCAGTTCACAATAAATGTTGCCAACTCTTACTCTAACTGTCTCGAAATTCATAGCAAAATGGAAATAAAATTGATCATTTTTTTCATGAATCGCGTTACGAGTTTTAAAAGTTGAAACACGCATAATATTGTCAAAAAAATTTATCAAATCGATGAAATACATGTTGTCTACATTTTTAAACAAAAATTTACATATTTCATCTTCCTTTAAGGGGTTACTCTACTTTATACATAAAAAAAAAAGAACTATTTTTGAAAATTTTTTTTTAGTATGTCATGAAAGATGGATATAAATATGTTTATGTATGATAAAACATGTCTTCAAATACGTAAAAAAAATTATTTTAAAATTATTTTATTGCATGTTTATATGTATAAAAAGTAGTGGCCATGCGTAGGCTCCTCAAAATCAAAAAGGTAAATGGTATCATGGCAATCTTGGTAACAGCTAACCCGAAAAAAAAATCAAAATCGGTTAGATTCAGTATGAAAAATACTAGTTTTTTATCCTCTAATAATTAATATTTATGAAACTAGCTGTCAATTCGATCTCGGGTGTTCCATTTAACTATATTTATATTTTTTGAGTTACAACATTCAAAATCTACATAAAAATTTTAAAATTCAATATTTTGAAAAATCCTTTAGCACGTTTTGAGTTATTGGTGGTGTCAATATACCTTACAAATTTCATCCACACGCATCCACACATACACACACACGCACACATACGTGAGGAAAGTTTGATTAAACGATTTTAAAAATATTAGAAAATGTATTGAAAACAAAGCTCCCCCCATGAGGAAGCAAAAATAACAAAATGGTGGTCAAAAATCGAAAAAATGCATTTTTTTCACTGTTTTTTTATTTAAACAATTAGTAAAAATGTAATATTTCAATATATTAGAGGTTATAAAAGTAGTTTAATGTGTAGAATGTGTGGTTTAAATTTCATGAGGATCGGTCGAGTAGTTTTCATAAACTCCTTGGTATCGTTTTAAAAATGCGTTTAAAACAATAAACATGCAATAAAATAAATAAAAAAAAATTTTTTTACGTATTTTAAGACGTGTTTTATCATACCTAAAAATATTTATATCCATAACTTTCATGAAATAATTAAAAAAAATGTTCAAAAATAACTCTTTTTTTAGCGTATAAAGTAGAATAACCCCTTAAATCTTTGAAAATTTGGTGTAATTAATCTGGTGTAACTCTAAATTTGAGAGATCAATCCCTTGTAAATGATATAGTATTACCTATGAATTCTCATGTTTTGTAATATTCAATGAATTAAAATCATATTTCAATACAAAGAAAAAAAAATTAGATAAACACATATTTTTCTTCTATTTCTAAAGTTATAATTTTTCCTTACAATAAATATAATTCTAAACCACTGAATGGTAATAAAAAAGAAAAAAAAATTGGATTCAAAGAGATCATTTTAAAATCATTTTTAACATTTTTTATTTTTTCAGTGATATCTGGAAACTGGGACGAGATTTTAAAGAATTTCCGGCAAAAAAGGTCGTGGAGAACAATTGCTTCGACTGTGGACCATTTGCGAATATTGTTTACAAGCGTTCGGGTCGGTGGAGTTTGGAACGGCTGACTGCCTATGTGGTATGTTTAAAATTCAATTTTTTATGTACTATTCAAGTAAATTTCGTTGAAAATAGGTTGATCAAAGTCAGTTGACATTTCACCATAAGAGCAATTTAGCTTCGCCCACGTCACGTTAGCAATAATAAATATTTTTCACTAAAATTATTACATTTATCTTCGTTTGAAGTAAACGGATCTATCCTGAAAAAATTAGAAATCTCAGGAAATTTTTACGAATGAATTTAATTTTTGTCTTCTTATCAATTTTTAATTTGTCAATAAAATTATCAATGTGGTGATTTGACCGGAAAACTGAGAAAACTGGGAGTTTACTTTAAATCACAGTAAAATTAAAGCTTTCATTCTTTTAATAATTATCTATACCATATGAATTGGATTGAAGTTTCAGACATCTAGTCTGACGATTTTTTTTACATTTACACTCATCTCTCGATCGACGGCAGTCCGATCCACGGCACTTTTCACGCTTGGCTAATTCTGCGTCTCTTGAGAGTCTACATTGGAGTGCCGGCGTTTGAAGTGATATTGAAGTCATTGCCGTACTGCGTAGCCTGTGTACATTGTAAAAAAAAAAACTATGTAAAATTACACTGCGAGCGACTGGTATTTTCTGTCCAGTAACTTGCAGTGTAATTTTACACATACGAGTCCAATCGCGCGCTTGAGTGCGCGTTTTTCGTATTTGAAATATTTTACGTCATTAAATGCGTAATTCTCACTTCATGCGTAACCTGTGGTAACGCTGACGTCAGAAGTTGAGGTAACGTTATGAAGTTAGCTGAAAGTATGTTCTTTTTATAATAGGATAATGGAAAAAATAAGGATAGTGTAAAATCGCATGCACATGGAAAAATTCCGGTTTGGTACCTTGGGCTCAATGCCGGAATGCCCATTGACAAATTCTCCCTTTTTGGAACATGTTTCTCATGTGCGCTTCAATTACGCTATATCATGATCGAACAGTTAAAACTAGAATTACAATCTCTCTGCTTTTTTACACGTCGCTTGTAATTTGAATTACACAAGTTTTGTGAAATTACACAAGAGCTGTAAAATTACAAAAATCAACTTGGATTTTTCCAAAAGTGTGCGATTTTACTATTAAGTATTCCTTTCCATTCCTGTGTAATTTTACCCTACGAGTTGTTGGTATTTTCTGTCCAGTTACTCGAATAGTAACTTTAATAGGAAAATTTTACAAACTGAAAAGGAAATTTACATAGTTTTTTTACAGTGTAGTATAGGAATTAGCGAATCTTAAAGTCTACATATATACGGTCCTGAGTGGTGACGTTAGAGTGCTCGCTCGATCTATTTTAATTTCGCTCGATTCACGGCACTCTACCCCCGACAGGTGCCGTCCATCGGGAGATGAGTGTATTCGAATAAAAATATTTTTTTAAATTTTCCAAAAATCCAGAAATTTGATTTATTGACTAGTAAAAATGTATCCGGCCATATTCAGGATTTTATGAGATTTTATATAATTAAAAGGAATTTTAAAGTTCATAGAATTTTAAGAGATTTCATAAAATTTCAAATATTATAAAATGATTTCAATGGAAATTATTAATAGTCACTTTGTCTTATTCTCCATTTAGTTAAAGAAAAAAATCAGCAAAGACTTCCAAGTTAGAAGAAGTAAATGGCATATTCAACCGCTGAACGATGCACAGAAATTATACGCAGCAACTGATGCTTACGTAAGTACAATTAATGATATTAACAAAACTGATTGTAATTAAGGGGTTCCACTACCCAAATGCGTCGAAAAAAGAAGCTTTTTTTTGTGAATTTTTTTCTCGAGTTGTATGTGGTGGATTAAAAAAAATTTAAGGGAAAACGCAACTTTTATTCTTTTTTAACGTTACTAATCTTCTTTTCAAACTTTTTTTTAGTACAAAACATATCGCTTAAAGTAAATTGTACGAGCGAAAGATCTGCCCCACAATTTTCTATTATCAATTCACGTCGTCGCACTACAAATACTAACAAATTCGACAATTAATAAACTAATATATTTTCGTACAGAAGAAACAGGCAAAGTTGTCTAAAACCTAAAATGTCCAAACAGTTTATAATTGCACGGTATATTTTTTGTTAGAGCGCAATACATTTCTGTAAACTTTTTGACTTTTCAATATTTATAAGAATAAGAAAATTTAGTATTTTTAAGCATTAAAATTGAATCTAGATGTTTTGAATGTATTTTACTCATAAGTGAATCTCGAACATCACTGTAAATTGAAAAATAATAAAATTGCAATAATTAATGATTAATTTTTGCTTCCTCATAGAGGAAGCTTTGTAGTGATGACAAAATCCAGTTTCCTAAAAAAGGTTTTTTTGAACATATTTCAAGGGCAATATATCTAATATGATGATCTGAAAAAATGTCCGGATGTATGTATGTATGTATGTATGTGTATGTGTATCACGATCCAGCAATTTATTGAAAACGCGTGGAGATAAATTGATGAAATTTTGCATAGTTATTCCACTATATACGTAGTTGAATTTCTTACAATGGTTTAACAAAATATTTAATTTCAAAAGTTTTATGTACTTTTATAATTTTCGTAAAATTAATTTTTCTATTATAACTTCTCAAATATTGAAAATTTAAAACTGATGTAAAGAAAATGAAGATTCTTTGTGTCTTGTGTCTAAACGATGTATGTCAATATTAAAAATTATTATTTAAAATTTTTAAAAAATGTTCAAAAAATATATAAACTTCTTATTGCTTCCTCTATGAGGAAGCAAATCATATTTGCTTACAGGAAGAAAAGTGCTTATTGAATGAGTTTAAAAATATAGATATGCACTAAAAATTTTTATTCGCTATATGAAACTATTGGTACTCTGGATTCTCTGCGTCTCTATCGGAAAAATTATTCTTATATTTACTCATAAAAGTAATACTTTTCAAACTTCCAAGTGTACTTATTTATTCACAGCACGTCTGTGGAAAGTTCGATTTTCCGCGTCTCCGAAGACGAACTTTACATTCTCTAGAGGTGTAAAGTAGTCCGGATGTAAAAGTAGTCCCAAGGAGTAGTGTAAAGGCTTGAGCATAATCATGCACTTATCCCGTATCTGGTGTCCTTTTCGATTGGGAAAAGTACTCATTTCGACCACTGTGACGTCACCACTCATCAGTTTAGAAATGGTGACTTCGTCGTCTCTAGACGAACCTCCACAGTCCCATTTCTGTCGCGGGTGTTAGACAAAGGTTATTAACGTTAAAATAGAATAACAGTTGTTTTCTCCATGCATTTTTTATTTAGTTGGCCTGAGGTACAGCCAGCACCGCCACTCGGTTTTATGGACCTTCAGATAATAATAATTTAGTGCCAGAAGAGGAGGGCTCAGGGCGTAGTCTTTGTAAGGATGCTGGGTGGGAAATCTCTGCAGGGGAAATAGGGGCGAAGTCTTCCGAAAAAAAGCAAACCGTGATGTTTATGAAACTTGGCTTGGGACTTGTTAAGTTGGTACAGAGATATTTCTAATGTACGAAAATATAATTAATTAATTAATTTTTAATATACACTTCTGTTTGTCGAAAAAATCGAAAATTTTTTTATTGCAGTTTCTTAAAGTACATTCTTTTAAGATTATTTTCTCCAAATTTCATAGAGATCTGAGCACTAGAACCTAAGTTAAAAGTGATTTTTCAAAAAGGGCCGTTGCGGTATCCACGATTTCTCAAAAACAATGTCACCTATCAATATAATTTTTTTCAGGCACTTAATAACAATTTTATCTCATACCTGTGCAAAGGAATTCCCATTTGAAAGAAAACTTTTTTTTTCGGGACTGAAGAAACTGAAGTTTCAGACCCCTTATTTCAACAAAGAAAACTCTTGGTTAGATTGATTGCAGGTGATCCATTTTCGACTTATTATTGACACCGCGAAGGGTGTTGGAAAAAATGTGTTTTGGCTCAATGGGCGTAGTTCCTACAAATATCAATATTTGTCAATCAAATTTGGGACAAAATATCTTGAAATATGTACAAATAGATACGAAGTGGTTTGTTCTTAAAAAAATTTACCGTCTTTTTCAACAAAATCATGAAAAAACCCTTTTTTTCCAATAATAAGTATATATAACCCTTTAAAACAGCCTTGATTTCAGGGAAATAACGATTATAAACCTGACTTCTATAAGCGGGAAATTACCGGTCGCAAAATAAGTATGTATCGTTCAGGGGCTATCCTCATATAAACGGTAAAAAACGAACGTGAACTTTTAGAATTAAAAAAAAAACGACGTTATTTTTTATTGAAATTTTGAGAGCATTTTATTAACAATTCGAAAAAGTAAAAAAAAATTATTTATGAAATAATTGTCATAAATACTCTTTCTGGTGTCCTGTTGAAGTTGTGATATTTCTTTTTTTGCCTTGCATTTGCGGTCAGTCTCACGCTTGCTAGGTTTGTCTGAAAAATGGGACCCCAATTTTTTAGCTTTGTAACACTAATACCTCGTAGATGAACCTCATTTTCAAATATAATAACAATTTTTAACAAAATGGCGGACATTTTAACACATTTCCGTAGACATTTTTTTTATTTTTGCAAATAAGTGGATAAATAAATTTTTAAAGTAAAATCCGAGGTTCATCGATTAGAGAATTTAATTTCCTTTAAAATGATTCTTAAAATTTTTTTACGTTGAAAACTTACTGAGTAATCGTGCGATTGAAGTTGACAGAATGTTGACAGATGGTTACGCGCGCTCTTAAAGCTTTTTGCGAAAATAGCTCCAGAAGCTAAATCGTTTGAATTTCCATTCTAAGATTTTTACAGGGTATTATTGAAATGTTTTACTTTCGATTTATGCAATAAAAAAAATCGATTTTTTGATCGATTTATATGAGGATACCGCCGTAAGTGTTCACAACAAGCATATGTTACATAAAACTATTTAAAAGTAGGATAGTTTATAAGCAAAATCATTTCACTTTTAAACGATCTAGTTTAAGGGCGTTGGATAAACCGAACTTGTACATTCTTTTGGGTGCCCCCCCCCCATTATCATTACAGCCCTATCCTCATGCACGAATGACAAAAGAGATAGAGAGTGTGAAACACACAACTTGAATGTTTTTTATAGACATAACACAGACTATAAAAAAAATGCGTTTTAAAAAAATTTTGAAGGAAATAAACTTTAATATTACCAAGCAAATTTCATGACCCGGTGCGAATAAAGAAAGGAATATACTTATAAAATTTTCATCAATTAGACGATGAAAGATGACAGGTGATGAGGTAGGAGGGCAGGGGAAGTCTATTTAGCAGTGCGCTCACGAGGCGGTAGCTGTAATTGTTTGTACTGGAAAATTTCGGTCGGTAACTTATCATACCTCCTCATCTGTCATTCTTCATCGTCTAGTTTACGAAAATTTTATAAGTATATTCCTTTCATTTTTTGCATCGGGTCGTAAAATTCGCTTCGTAATAATAATGTTTATTTCCTTCAAAAATTTTGTACAACGCGTTTTTTTTATTTAAAGTCTGTGTTGTGTCTATAAAAAAACATAATGATAATGGGGGCAACTAAAAAAATGTACAAGTTCGGTTTATCCCATTTATCGTCCCATTTTAACCGTTAAATTGCGCCTCCAATTCGTGAATGTGCACTGATCTATATAATAACTGGATAACGGATGCCGTGTAAAAGTGTCGTGACTAATTGAACGCTATTTTGTTTGGAAATTTGTGCACTTCGGGAAACCTTGTGGCTTTTTTCGGCAGCATTTGGATCTTCGCTCTAAAATTTAAATGACGAAAGTTACATTGATTCTCGAATATCGAACCGAATGTTGCCGAACCCGAATGTTATCGAACCGAATATTGCCGAAACAAGCCACGAAGTTTCCCGAACTGCAAAAATTTCCAAACCAAAATGGCGTTCTATAAATCACAAAAATTGTGTTCCATGCGCTATCCAGTTATTATAGAGATCAGTGGTTACGTGTCTTATAGGTGATCTCTATTCTTTTAACATTGCTAAAAAATAATTTATATTTCCAGGTATCATTATTACTTCACATGACAATTCGAGAAGAAGCAGAAAAGTTGGCACTTTCTGAAGTAACTGGAAACATCAATTCAGAATAAAATATCTTTAAAGGAGAGTCGGAAGTACATTCAAAAAAGCACAATACTCGAGTAGAACGTCGAGGATATTCTTCCGTCGTCAATGATGTGTGGTATCAACCTCTTTTTATATTCTTCGTAGTTAAAGTAATCTCACTTTAAAATTCTCTTATCCGGCTTCACGTTTAAAGAATTTGCTATTAAAGACAAGTCAAGCAAAAATGAATAAACGTGACCTCACTGCCTGTATCACTAGATTTCTCTAGGTACTGTCCTTCTCTGAAAAAATTAAACTTGCTTCGAATTGGGTTTTAATTCAAGCTCACTTTGAACAGAATGACTTTGAACGGATCTTGCTTCATTCGAGTAATCCTTCTGATACAAAAAAAATGGAGGTTTTTCTTACAGAAAGAACAGACCTTCTTACTTTAACAATATCTCGACATTACCTTTCATTAATAATGTATACTCATTTTTTCTAAGTCATATTAATAGTCTAGATCCGTCAAGAACGCGAAAACAGACAATGACCATTATTATTTTTTTGAACAAAAATTGTAAAAAAAATCGCTCATATTGTAACACATGTCTTTAAGTCATCGTTTACTTGTGCCCTTAATGATCTTCATAAATTCTTTTTCAAGTCATTACAATTTTGTAAAAACTTGATCTTAAAAATTAAAAGCCACCAACGTGGTAAACAATAACTCACCCGATACTGATTTGTTATAAGTCGTCTTCTTTAATAAAAATATTTGGATTCTATCTAGTTATCACATTCCAGTGCACAGAAAGTATATTATTATACACTCACATTCTGCGACTTTAGGATCGCATTCATACATAACTTTAATCAATTATTTGGATTAGTCCAAATTTATTTTACATCATACAATACTCCTTTATGTTAAGTCGTCTTCTGTAAAAAAAAGTTTTGTGTATTAAAATTATTATAAGCTTCACATCTTTTTTACAATTCACTTAAATTTTTGTTTTGCAGTAATTTATTATTCCGAAAAAAATCCGATCATATCTTGTGTTTATTTTCCCAAAAGTGATGGCATCTTGATGTTACAATATTATCATGAAATTTTATTGATATACAAACGATTTTCAAGTTGCAAAAAATAATGGCGGATTAATCTTTTAAAATGTTTTTGTAAAATTATTTTACCTATGCATTTTTAATACTTTAACTCATTCATTCCATCGTTGATTCCAAATGAACGATTAATCTACTCGCACTAATGTGGAGTTCATAAAATTTTAATATGGAAAATTATCTTTTCTATTCTTCAGTTACTCTTTTAACTATTGGTATCAATTTTGTGATCTATGTAAGTCACTTTTCAAAATTTAAAGAGTTAATAGTTTATATAGATCATATAATGTGAGACACTTAGATATTACAGAGAATTGAATAATGAACCGATAATTCTGTTTAACCCTTTGAGACGCACATTTTTTTGTTTTCAGCGATGGAACTGAAAACGGTCGCGATATGTATAAAAAACTGAAAAAAGTTTGGTGTTTCATACATGATTTGCTGCACCTCAAAGGGTTAATTGTAAAAAAGCATTTAAATTACCGAGAAATAACTACAAATCTTAAATATATTGTTATGCAGGCTCTAAATATCCTGATATTATATTATACTATATTTTATTGCTATTATATCGTCTATATTTGAAATTAAATGTAGGTTAATGTAAATATAGTAATTGTATTCAAATGTTGCGTTGTTTAATATAGTAAATATTTTTGTTACAAATAAATTAATCTTGTATTTATTCACTGCCCTCTTCAAATCACAACAGCATAAAGTTTATATTTTGTCTTTTTCATATAAGGAAATTCTAGCGGTAACAATAATAAAATCACAAAGATAAGTTTTTTTTAAATATATTTCACAGGTGTGCAAAATATGAGGTTGTGATTGTTATGCAAGTACCGATAGTCATAAGCAAAGTAATTTTCGGCGTAGAAATCGAATCCGGGCTCAGAATTGCTCCATCACATCAGGTTTTTGACTAATCCTAACCTAAATGTGCCAAAAACACGATTTTTCGCTATATTTGAGCACCAATAATTTAGCGAATTTTTATTATTTTTCAAATCTGATAAAACCATCAAAAAGGGCCACTTTTCAGCTTTTCATTTCACTATTTAAAAGTATGATTTGAATTTTTCAAATTGGAGATATCACCGATTGAAAAAAATTGCAGGTTTCACAATGATTGACATGGTGGGAAAAAACGATAGGACGTCCAATTTGTTTTTTCATTCTTATTTCTGATAAGCGAGGCATTATATGAACGAGCAAAATGATTATCGACAGGTAGGAATCTGCTATTCCAAACCCAAGTAGTTTGAAACCCCATAACCTCAAACGCAATAAGATCAAATCTGTGGGAAAAATCGAAGCACACAACCTGTCAGCTGATTGGAACATATGAGCTCTCTGACAATCAGCTGACCATCAGACACGAATGCGTAACCTGTAAAAACTCAATAACACTTGTATTCACACTTACACTCGTCACACTTTTTTTATGTTCAATATTTAACTCTGAGCCATGGGGGGCTCAGAGTCACAGTCTCACACACACACACACACACACACATTTTCTAAAACTGACGTCCATTCTGCATCGTAAAGGCTTGAAGAGGATTCTGGTCAAGGTGCACGGATGTGATCAGCCGGTCGTCTACAATTGATATACCTGGCGCGATCTGTAGTTTCGCAGGGTCTTAGCGCCCCGACTGAACTCTTTTATTGAGCGAGAGACTAGCGAGTTTCCTTTCTAGTTTTTACGAGTATTATGGCGGAATGAGTGAGAGGGAATGCTCTCTCAAGGACTTCTTGATGCAGCCATGTTTGCAAGAGCATGTGCGTAAGTACGTGCAATGTACTATTCTTCAATAAAGTTATTTTTTGTTGTTCAATCATTAACCACGTGTTATTACTACTGATTAATGTGGAGTAGGCCACAGGACAAGTATAATTATTAATTTATACATGACAAAACCTACAATTGGTGACCCCGACGTGATTTTAAAATCGGTGGTGCACGTGGCTGATTAAAAAATTTTATCTCAGCATTTTCGCTCACTCCCTGGCGAAAACTTTTATGAAGATTTTGACTTCCGGCTGCCTGGCTTGATTTTGGGCCAAGATTTTTTGGATTCTTAACTTCGATGTATTGGATGTCTCAAGATTTTTTGAATCTGTTTTGCGCGGATGAGCGCCGCCATATTTAACACATGTTGCATCAGATTTTCAACGTTTTCCTGAAGTTAGCCCATGCATTTTTTTATCTGAAAATTTATCTGAGGAATTCTTATCTGCAACCCTTGGACGACTACAGGTATCTGTCATCGGATTTCAGCCCTCAAGTAAGAAGATTTTTTCGAAGGTATATTGTACAATTTCCGTTGTAACTACCGTTGCATACTACTCTGCGTGAACTTTTTAATCAACGGAAATTCTTTACGTAAGTAGTGCTATTATTGTGTCAATCTGCATTCTTGTAGTGGTTCGGTTCTTTTGCGAAAAGCTTAATCATATAATCTTTGCAAGATTCTTGTCAGTTTTCAAACTTGTATGCTTCATCGAAATTCCGATTATGGCCGAAAGCGAAGCAGCGTTAGCGTTTGCCAATGCCCAGCTTGAAGAGCTGCGAGCTCGTTTTGAAGAGTTTCAGAATGCGGGAGTTCCTAATGCTCGCGTAGACTCTTATCGAATTCCTAAATTACCTGATTTTTTTCGACAAGATCCCGCTTTGTGGTTTATCCATGTCGAGTCAAGCTTCCGTAATGCGCGAATTTCCGTAGATACTACTAAAGTAGATTATATCATTCCGGCGTTAGGGTTTGAAGTAACCTCGTGTATTAAAGACTTAATTACTGCCGCCGTGAAACCGGAAGATTATTACGAAAAAGTCAAAGAGCGTATAATTTCAACGTATTCATGTTCTTCCGAAAGTCGCTTGCGACAATTGTTAAAAGGCGAAGTCTTAACCCAGGGTAAACCTTCTTTGATTCTGTGTCGTTTGCGTAACTTAAATGATGGAACCTGCAGTGATGCAGTTCTCAAATCGATTTTTTTGGAACAACTTCCCAATCAATCGCGCGCAATTTTAGCTTCTTCAAAAATCGATGACTTGCAAGAACTTGCCGAATTAGCCGATAAGGTTGTTGAGGTTTCGAATCCAAATAACTCGTTTATCGCAGCGGTTTCCACCAACATCCCCGGTTCCTCTAAGCAAAATAAATCGGATATGGATAAATTAAATGCTAAAGTCGATCGTCTGGCTTCACAACTTGAGCTTATAATCTCTACTATAACACGTTCGCGTTCACGTTCACGTTCTCAGTCTAGAACTGACAAACAAAGAAAGCAAAAAACTAAATTCGACATGTGTCGCTTACATCGTAAATTCGGGGATAAAGCGCGTTTTTGCAAGAAACCCTGTTCTTGGCAGAGTGACACACAGTCGGAAAACTAGCTGGAGCCCACGTTGGTGACGTGAATGTTCGGGTTCCTATTACTTCAAAGCGTCTCCTGATCCGTGATAAGAAATCCGGAAGAAAATTTTTAATTGACACCGGTGCAGACATTTCAATCCTGTCCGTTGCCAAAAATTCGGAGAAACGTCCTTTAGATTTTAAACTGTTTTCAGCTAATAACTCAGGTATTCAAACCTTTGGGGGAACTATTCTATCCCTTGATCTGGTTCTCCGTCGTCCTATAGTGTGGAATTTCTGTATTGCGGCAGTTCCTTACCCGATAATTGGAGTTGATTTGCTAGACCACTACCGTCTTCTGGTTGATGTCCATGGGAAAAGAATTATAGATCCTCTTACTAACATTAGTTCTATCGGGGGAGTTGTTTTCTCTGATCAAGCCTCAATCTGCACCTTTCAGTTGACTTCCAGATTTTCGCAAATCTTATCTGAATATAAAGAACTTACCGGACTTTCACAATATATTCCTTTGCATTCTAGTAAGGTTTTCCATCACATTGTTACTCAAGGACCACCTGTAGCAGAACGTCCTCGACGCCTCGCACCTGACAAGCTCAAGGCTGCTAAAGCAGAATTTAAAAAACTGTGCGAGCTCGGAGTCTGCAGACCTTCAGATAGTCCTTGGGCTAGCCCTATTCATCTAGCCAGCAAAAAGGAAGGTGATTGGCGTGTATGCGGTGATTACCGCCGCCTCAATGCTATAACTACTCCAGACAGGTATCCTGTTCCAACGGCTCACAAGTATAAAAACCGCGCATTCTATTTTAAAGATTTGAGCTCCTGCTATCACGTTTTTCTCTTAACTGGGGCAACTAAAAAACCCTTGGAACGACCTTATACTGGTCCTTACAAGGTT